>JABASD010001814.1:0-33928 GCA_019776165.1 Pogonognathellus flavescens
GTTAAAAAACGTACTAAAAGAGGGGGAGATCCCTCATTTTTCCGTTGTGCAGGTAGCGAATGAGGCAAACACTGATAATTATAACGAAGCACAAGTATGAAGACGTGAATTTTATGTACGATAAGTTCCCTGTCACGTAATAGACATAGCATATTGCATGAAGTGTTAATGTACCCAGTTTAAACTAGTTTAAAGCATACTGGCTTAGCATGCAATATTAATAACTTGAAGTAACCATTGGAATTGCAGAGTTAAGTAATGCTACATTTGAAATCATGAAAGTGGAAGGGGTTAGTAGCGTGTACTGTCAATGAATGGGCGAGCGAAGGGCATGGTACCAAAATAACCAAAATTTCTTATAAAACGATTTATTCTTTTCAAATATAATGCTCACAGTTTCACATAATTTTCGCGTTGCGCGTGCATTTACTTTCACTTTCCCGGTATTTAAGAATAAAAATCAAATGCTCAAATCGTCTAATAGTAATTCACATACAAAAGTAAAAAGTGCCCCCTAAAAACGGTGTGTGAGTATGTGGGTTGACCGCTGTTTCAAGTTAAATTGTTTGTTATGCATAATTATCCGTTACAAAATTCTATCTACTAATGCTAATAATATTTGATATCTAAATTGACATTATATGTTGGGAGTAAAATTTAAAGTTCATTCTTCTAAACGTCTACGTCGCCACTCCATCACTTTTTCCGATTTTGTTTAATGTAAATGTCTGTCTCCTCCTTCCCGTTCCCGTCAAAGTCGCCAACCCATGGATATTGTTCAGGGCAATCAAAACAAGTTGTCATGTACCTAAGAACAAAAAAGTGGTAAACAATTAACATCCACTTTTTACGTTGCTTTCATTTTCAAAGTAGTTTTAGTGGTCTTGAGCATAACTTCAAAAAAATGGACAGGGAGTAAAATGATTGTTGCATCGCAATTGCATCGCACTGCTTGCAGCAGTTTTACCTTGTTTGAGAAGGTCCTTTTCCAGACTTGAATACTAATGGACACTTATTAGGCAAGTTGCAAGGTTGTGGAGGAACCGTTCTCTTTTTACAATCCCATGACTCAAACACATTCAAAGTGTCCGCAGGTTTAGGTTCTGTGATCCAAAGAAGAGCTTGAGTGGCCGTAACGAACCAAACGTCTTTCCTGTGAAATAACCCCAATTAAGAACTCATCATTTTAAACTCTTCTTTTCTAAATGGCGTTCTCTCTTATAAAATGGAATCATGTCAAACAAAAAATAGTTGTGATAAAATAAAAGTGAACTGACTGATTTCTAGCCCAGTCGAGAAATTTTAAGAGTCCTTTTTCCAGTTCTGATTGCTGGAACCAAGTGGTGTGGAAGGGCATCATGTACGGCGCTCTGTTTGCCTTGTAGTATCTCTCGAAATCCTCTTGAAGCCATTCAGCAACCTACGCAGGAAGAAGACCGGATATTTTTAAAGCCTTTCTAATTGCTACGTAAAAAAGCGGCACGCAGACCTGTTCGTGCTTCCTCCTCAAACACTTTCCCTGTTTCCCTAACTCCACTTCTTGTCAGCTAACATTTCCAGGTTTTTTGCCGCAATTATGAGCAGTGGAGTTGTGTGGAATTAATAATAAAGGAGTTTACCTGTTCAGGGTCATGGTTGAAAAGAACGCACTGATCCATGTATGGGCAATGTCCTCCTTCATTGGACTCCACGAAGTGAGCATTCAAAGGCAACTCCCACACACCTGCACTCACACCAAAACACAAAACATCCGTCTTAGTCGTGTCATCTCAACCAATCATCATTTATGAATACTAATCAGCAAATGCTTCCTAAATGAAGGACAAATGGAAGAAGCAAATGTGGCAGAAATGCCACGCGGTGCGAAGCAATCGTTCCTCTGCAAGCACTTTGAGATTTTATTTTTAAAACATGCAAAATACCTGGGAAACTTCTAGTGGGGCATGTGCCAGCTTTGCATTCGTAAGGAACTTTGTAGTCCAATGTGTGTGGCCACACGGGGATGCGGATTGGAGGAACACCGATGGAACTGTCCCACACAAATCCAAAGTCTGACAAAACCTGGAAACGAAATAAATCATTAGACAAATTATGTCCCATGTGAATATCTCCTCATACGTTCAAAAATGAAGAACAGCAATGTAAATGTTGAATTAAAGCATTGCTTTCGTACTTCATACTGGGCGTTGCGACCGGGTTTCAAATAAGGTCCTCTCATGCCAATGATGTCTTCTCCGGTGATGTTCGAGAATTTGCCAAGAATTTCTTTCATGCCGATCATTTCTTGGGCCCAACGGTCGTAACCTTCATCTTCTAAACCTTTTGTCACCCTGAAATCGTACAATAAATCAAAATTGCATTTTGCGTCTGGATTCTGAATTGGTTATTTGTCCTTATTTGAAAGTTCATGAATGTTTGATGGGGACTAACGAGACAGTTTCAACGGCGATTTCGTGTCCCTCGTGGTGAAGCCTTTGGATCATTTCGTAGTCGGAGTATTCGTGAGAAATGAAGAAAGTGCCTCGGATGGGACATCCATTGGGATTTGTGCGATTGGCAATGAAGAGGCGTTGGTAGTGCTCAATGTTGTTAACATTCACTGCTCCGTCGAATGTCAAGATTATCATTTGAGGAGTCTGCAAGGAAAGCAACACAAAATAAAACTCTGCATCCTTATCTTACTTATTCTAAACAACAAGGCGACATCGTCTCATCTCCCTAACGAATGTCTGTCCTCCTGAACCTTCTCTCCAATGCACCAACAGACTGAAAACAATGAACCGTGGAACATGAAGCATTCTCAATGCACAAATCTCTTCTAGCTCCACGCACAACAAATTTGCATTATTGGAATAATTGACATTTCTCTTGTGGAGATAATCATTGGGGCTTTGGATGTAAATGGACAGGCCTAAGGTGGGAGCTGAGAGATGACATGAGACGCATCTGACGCATGACTGAGGTGCACATTAGAATAGTCTCAACTCTGTCAACCCAAGCCTCTGCCCAACTTCTCTACTGCTCCACGTCTTCAGTGTGTTGTGTAGTTGTACGACATGTAAATCTGTAAATGCAATGGCTGTGTATTCATGTCTCTATTCTCACTGTCAGACTATCTTGTACTTTTAGTTGTAGCAGTTGTAGCAGTCGTAGGTATCTCTCTGCTCTTACTAACTAATACTAACCACTGCAGCCCCTACCACGACTATTAAGTTGCATTATCTGCCTGAGGATCACCCATAGTGTCATGCTGCTATAAATATAAAGAGAAATATGGATACGAGAAACATCTATAAGACGAATGTGTATAAGAGAAATATATACATATATACGCGTAATAATAAGATAGTTATGATTTGTGAGTATTGTGAGTGTGGCAGGGAAGAGAAAGAGAAATCTGTCAGTGTATCCTTTTGTTTGTTTTTATATGCAATTGCATGTAACTGCAACCACGTCCTCAATATTTCAAATGACTTTCTCATCTCCTGTCTCATGTCCTGTGGAAATCCTCCTGTGTCGTGCCGTGTCTTAAAATAGTTTTATTTTCGTGTCTGCATACAACAAAGGGGGTCAAAATTTTCATGAATTATACAAGAGACGGTTGACGCCCCAAATATAAATAGACGGGTTAGTGTAAACACACAGAAGAAGGGAGAGCTGAGAAAGAAGTAAAGGGCGACTTATTTGTGACTTAATTAAATTGAGAGCAGAGAGATGAGAGAAATGAATGAAGGTTTGGACCTTGGACGGTTCTATTCCTCCGGGGATGAGAGTTCCATCCTTGGAGCAGAAGCAGTGCGGCAAGGAGCATTTGCTGGGTTCACACTTCAGTGCCAAATCGACGGGAGGCTCGGTGATGGGAGCTACAGCTGCAAAGACAAAAGACATGGAATTGAGTGAGTGTTAATCTGTGGACACGGAGAAGGAATTAATTGGGGCTGATTACAAGACGCGGTGATGACGAGGAGCGTATGTGTGGCTGCTGCATGGCCATTGGAGCAGTTGGATCATTTGGATGGTTGGAATTGTTGGGATAGAAAAGGGACTGTGATACATGACAAAGCAAAGGTTGGAGTTGCAGGTCAGTCTGACTGAATGGAAAGAATAGGAAATGAAGTGATTGACACACATAACTAGAACTACATAAGTTTAAGAACGAAAAGAATACTGAAATAAAATTGTTGTTTCTTGCTGCCGTTGTGTTCTTGCATTGTAGTCTTGTAGGTTGCAGCAGTTCTTGTGGCTAGGCGCACATTCATGCTACGGCTAATCGTTTATTTTATGCCGTGCCTATTACGCTGTGGCCATTATATTCTCCTCTCATAACATAAAGCTCTTATAACATAATAAGGCTCTTATAAAATTCTCCTCTTACAATATTCTGCTCTTATAACACTAATAACACTCTCATGATATTCTATATTCTATTCTGCTCTCATGATATTCTATATTCTATTCTGCTCTCATGATATTCTATATTCTATTCTGCTCTCATGATATTCTATATTCTATTCTGCTCTCATGATATTCTATTCTGCTCTTATAACACTCTATGATATTCTATTCTGCTCTGACTCGACTATTATTTATTGTAACTGTGGTTGTGAATGATGGCGTACTACGGAAATGTCTCAAGGAAAATACAAAATAGAAGAATGCAATGCATGTAGAGTAGACAGTGCACTACCTGTGGCCTATCTAGACTTATAGACTGTTTTATATTTTGTTTTATATTTTGTTTTATGCTTTACATTTTATGCTTATACATTCTGCTTTACATTTTATGCTTATATTTTATGCTTTATATTTATAAGCAGCTGAGCTCACTGCGAGTGGTATTGTTAGTTTTGTTGTGATAAGGATTTATAGGATTTACAACGTAGCGGCCTGAATGGCCACAGAGCTACTGGTTATCACAGTTAGAGTTGCACGTTGGGAGACGCAGAAAGAGACGACGAGGACAGAGGAGACCTGTTGTTGTTCTACGCCAACAAGTCAAATGACCAAGCCACATTAATTTATGCAGATATGTCGTTCTTCTCTTGCTGCTTAGGTAATTGCAATTAAAACGTAGTCGTTGGCACTGCCAATGCCTTCCATCTGCGTCGCCACACTTTACATGCGACTCCAACAATGTACCACATACATTCATATTACACACAACGACTACACACTCCTGCCATGAGATAACAGATTCTACAAATTACGCAGAACAGAAACTGATTCTATTCTAATTGTATTCTAAGTAGACAAGACGCAGGAAAATGACAAGACACGTCTCTGCAGATGACACATGACATGATCAGTGCCACCACTCTCGTGTCTCCGCACTATTTGCGCCTAGAAAGAGCAGAGCAATGGAATGGAGAAGAGAAAGAGACAAAGAGACGAGGCTGGGGGGAAAGAGAGACTTGATTTGAGAGGACTTACTTGTGGCGATCGGACCACAACGAGCTTCCGCTTTGAATGTGCAAAACTTGCTGATGTCGTCGAAATGCAATCCGGAAGGGCATCTGGAGGTGTACGGATGTCCATCCACACACTGATAGAACTTTCTACAGGTCACTGGATCTGCAAAGTTTCCGGAGGGCTCTGGACACTCATAAACCGACTCCTCTTCCGCTAAAGAAAAAATTGGAATGGATGAGTATGGCCACGCAAGAAGAATAAAGATGAGACATGAGACACGGACAGAATGGATGTGTGTATGGGCATGTGTTGGGCAATCGGGGAATTTGGGTTGTGGAAGGTTCGTTTACCTGCCAAGGCACCAGCCATCAGCGCCATTGCCACCACCAAACATTTCCAGATCACTCCCAATTTCCCCATCTTCGCTTCTGCACTGGAAAAGGTCAATCCGATCAGCCTACCACCACAGAAAACTTCTAACCAACAACTGCCTCCAGTCACGAATCCCCAAAAACGAAACTAATCTGATTCTTCGGATTTGTTGAGTTGTGTGTGTTGAGTGTAGGGAGATCTGAGTGGACTGCGAATGAAGGAGGAGGTGAACGTCGAATTGTGATTCTTCTGCGACTTCTGATTCCTCTGCGACTTCTGATTCTCATGAATCTCACTCTCCAACAACTAAGAATGAACTGTCGGAAAGTTGGCGATGTATTCAGTGATAATGCTGCTACTGCTACACAAAACAAACTACAGAAGACAAACACAGGCAAGACGTAGCCAAGACACAGCCACAAAATACATGACAAGCACTTTGCTGCCACTGCAACACCTGTACAGCTACATACTCCACAACTTTGTTCTTCCTTGAAGCAGGAGTAAGATAAGATAAGATGGCTGTGATATGCAAGTGCTGCAACAATCAGAATAATATAACTGCTCTCAGTGTGCTCCCACTCTGCAATCACACTACCACCACCACTACAGTCTGCAGATCAGTCCCACAACACAAGAACATTATTGCAACAAACTTACATTCACATTACTTCCACACAAACACCAAACGCGTCTACCAAATAAACTCACAAACAACAGGACTATCTGTACTGCAGCCCAGTACTCACATCACAATCTTCACATTCATCACCACAGTGCAGTACTTTCAGAGTACTCACATCACAACAGTACTCACTCTGCTCCACAACACAAACACAAACAAACCATTTCAAAACGGACATACAGAACTATCGAAACACCGACACACCAGTGGGGACTGCCATCCTAGAAACCGTCACTTATTTCATGGGCCATTCGCAGTTTCGCTTCAACTGACATTAACACAGTCAGACTTGCATGGTTCAATTTTGTCAGTTTTGTAGTAGTTGTGAGCTCCATTCATGTAAAACTTCCAGATAATAATCCTTACACAACAAAGTCACTCTGCAATTTCAGTCGTTCACACAAGTACTCACCCGTACACCTTCACACAGCGTTTGTATAAGATGACTGTTATATGTCAAAGGATGAAGGCATCATAATATAGATATACCACCCCATAATTGTTCATACTTCTGCACTGGTACTTTTCTGTGCCTAACTCAATTAGTCCAATTAATCTTTGTTTCTAAGTAAGTGATTGAATTTAATCAGTGGTTCCACTGAAATTTACGCGTAAAAGTAAAATACAACGAAACACAATATTCAATAAACTGTTGTCAATTCTTATGCTGCACGTTGTGTACATTTACCAGCAATTGCAACAAGCACTTTCCATACCATACGTCATATAAGCGTTACTTACGCTTTTATGACTGTGTGGCTTGTGTGACGTAAAAGGTAATCTGTAAAAGCCTTTGAACTTAATTTTTACTTACACAATACTTTACGTCAGAACCAGAAAATCCTCGTATGTCTAAAGTACTCCTTCAACGCAAAGTACGTTGACAAAGAATGATGGCATAAAGTAGTCTCGTAGTGAAGCAAACATTCAAAAATTAACTTTCTTCATTTTTGATTTATTTCATATTGCTTTTATAGTTGCTGGCACACCAAATCGCACACCGAAATTTGGTATGTGATAGGATTTATGAAATGAAAAAAGCGTTATCTGATTGCTAAAATTCCTTCTAATGATAATATTTATATAGTTCATCTCATATCTTGCCTACATACTGTATGCTACACTCCTCGTCATCTGATTTTGTAGGTTTTGTCATGTGTTTTACCACTTAACACATTGACACACAACGCCACCAATGCTGCCAATGGGCGCCCATGGGGAAATCGCATGGGCATGGAGGGGCATGGGCACCAAAAAGTGCGCCCAGGCAACTCTCTATAGCTGTAGTATAATATCCCATTATTGACTGGCATGATTTTATTATCTGGTGCAGTGCAAAATGCATCGGATAGATTTAATATCACATTTTATTAGTGCTTAATATCTTACAGGTACGAGAACATTGAATGATTGAACATGCATTCAATAAATCTAATTCAATAGGTCAATACACACCTAATAAAACATTATCATTTGTACAAATTAAAATTAAGTATTCTTATATGGCACAGTTTAGTTAACGTAAGAGCATAAACTCCTACACTGAAAAAACTACTTTACGTTATATACGTACTGAAATGGCATTTAGTACAAGCGTACAATAATTCTGTACACATGTACCCCTACAGAACAAACAATTACACAGAGAAACTGCAGTCACTACTGGAGAAATGTCTCCGTACGGAAGCATCAATTTTCATGCGTAGTTATTTTAATATGTTTGTACTCTTAATTTGTACTAAATTTCCTCGTCACTGCAGCACAATTCTTCGCAGGTTGTGGTCGAATTTGGCGAAATTGAATTTGGCAAACAAAATAACTCGATGTTGAAGTTGGCGAAACAAACAATATTTATATTGGCGACAAAACTACTGTTGAGTTTGGCGAAATTAATGGAGGCTTCTTTATATAAGTGGTAATGCCTATATCTGTCTGCATGACCGTGGCCGCTGTAACTCACGGACGGATTAACACGTCGTTCAAACTTAACAAATTATTCTATATCACAACAAAGGTCAAAGGTGAAGTTCAAAATTGGGGTTAATCAGTGACATTAAACATCAAATAGCGGAAGCTCTGTTATAGGCACATGTCAGTACATCTACAGTACAAAGAATTAACTTTATTCGTTGAAAAAATTGAAAAATGGTTTCATATTTTGCCGAGGTTTCCAATGAATTTCAACTATCTTTGATCCTTGCAGAGAATTAGTTAGCATGAGTCTTTTAAATGCCTACGGTTTTCAGAATGTAATAATAATAATAATGAAATGTATCGCAAAAGCCTTATTTACCTACATGGAAAATAAATTACATAAATTCCGTTTTTTCAAAATTCAATATTTCTGGGATAAGGGAAAGTGTGACTATAGTAAGAAGCAATTGATATTCAACCTTCATTATGCAAGCCCACGAAACATACAGCCTTCCCAATGATGGAAAAACCAGTGTTTTCCTTTACAATAGACTGCTTTCGGTGCTCCATTTGCAAACCAGTTATTTGTACTGAATGTTTCAAAGACCATCGATGGTTGATTATTTTCCTTGAAAATTAAAAATATTATGTACACTTCTCGAAGAAATACAAAATTACTCAATAATGCAAGTTAGCGAAGAAAGGGCATTCTTATTCTTTGGTTTAAATATCGGCTGAAGGTACCAACAGTGCCAAGTATTACTATAGTAAATAAATGAAATAATTCAACAAATTCGGAAAATCCACCACTTAATCTATTCGTCAGCAATTTTACGGATGTGCAAAAAATGAACGGAGAATTATATTGTCCCAATTTATCTGGTACTGAAATACGTTACCACTTGTACTGTCATACCGTACGGAATTTTATCAGTGTACCATTTACATACTACTCAGCACTGTCAGCACAACACAGTCCAAGGCCTCACACGTTTGCATTCATCGATCAACAACTATTTCATACTGACAGAATTGTACTGATCTAAGTTATAACTGCGCTGTGGGCAGTGGGTACCTGTTATTCATATTTTCTATTATTGTGCACCGAAATTGTACCTAAATATTTCTCAAGGACATAATAATTATTATGATGCTCTTCCTAACTAAATTAGATACAAACCCTTCAAGTTTCATAAGAATATGTGGATTTTCCAACCTCTTCGATTCCTAGATGAGGCAACTTTTTGCACGTTAAGTACTTTTCTGAAAACCTTTTGAATATCTGTAGACTGTAACTCGTATTTAGGAATCGAAATGAAAAAGCTGGAAAATAAATCTCAATCGATTCTTTTGAAACCTTAAATGGTTGCAGCGTTGCAGGGTAAATATCTCTGATGGTGATGAAGAAAATAATTTTACTTGGAAAAATGGTTTCGCCGTTCTAAAATATGCATTTCCGTAGCAAAATTGTCCGAAGTACAGGATTTCATAACTTTCATTTTCCAAAACCGCTTTAAGAGTGCCTCACCAGTAATAAATTAAATATCCCATAAACGCGCACAACGATTCTCTACAACATATGCATAAAAATTTGTATACATTTGCAATGGAGAATATGTCCACTATTCGCTTAATTCACTTTGCATTATTGAAAACGGGTCAGGGGTCACGATGTATAATTGGAAAAATGTATTTTGAAAAATAATTTTGGTAAAAGTAGTTCAGAATTATGAATTTTTCACAGTATTTTCCATTTTCCATTTTCGACATTAATATTTTGAATTTTTCCCATGGTTATATCATTTTTGGTGTAAGGTTTTACAAAATAGTTTCAATTCAAACCTTTAGCCCTTAGGAGTCAGGACCAAACGGCGAACTCACCATACATATAGGAACTATATGCACCCGCCTAATCCTAATTATCTGGAAGAGATATTATTTTTCATTATTTGACAAATTTGTCGACTTTTCTTCCTGTGTGCCTTCCAGGACACTGATGCCTAACCCATTACCCAATCGTGGATACACTTTTGCTTAGTACATTCACAGTACTTATAGATATAGTATATAGTGAGTAGAAATACAAAGTAAAACAATTTTCCTTTCTACGATCGAATTTATAACGATGAATGATAAAACATTTGCAAAATACTTGCAGATTTCAACGGAACAAGCACAGAGAGATGAGTCGTGGCATTTGCAAGGATGTTGACGTTGAAGAGAACTACTTGGGAGTCTACACTAACAGTCATTCGAAATGAAAGTTTGCTTGAGTTTCCGATCTTTTGGTTAGATAATTAAAGCTTTATTCAAAATAATAGTTAATTAATTAACACAAAAAACATAAATAAAGAAAAACTCGATTTGTTTTATTTGAATTTCTTGGCAGATGTGTTGATCCGGCATGATACTCTTTGTTGTGTTCATGAAGGAAATTTTGAGTTGTACTTCAAGAATCAAGATTTATCAAGCGATGGAAGAAAGACCTGAAGATTCGTTTTGAGAGATAAGTTATGTTTTATAACATGACCAAAAGCTGAAACGTCTTCAGGAAGAACACCTGCAACTAATTTCTGAAGTTCATGGCCTCAATCGTACCCTGGAAGCAAAGGAAGCTGAGTTCTGAGTTGGAAGAAATGCAATTAAAATGCAGACCCAATTTTGCTGTCTTAGATAAAACAACGGAAGTTGAACTTTTCTACCTTCGAAAATGTAATCTCGCTCTTATGGTATGTCAAAACTTCTTAAATAACATTTTTGACAATTCTCGTCAATCATTTAATTACATTGTCGATTATAATTTTTGAATCTGAAATAAATTTTAGCCAATGCTAGAATGTAGAAACTGTAAATCATTATTGCACCGCTGTGGCATCTGGACACAGTGCAGAAAATGATGGATCATGAGGAATGGCAATTACCTGGCATATCTTAATGTACAAACTTGTATAGAAAATGAATAAGAGAAACTGAAATAAATATTACGTTAAACATTTTTTATTCTCATGTTGCCACAAAAACTTCTTTTCTTTCTGAAAACGAACACATCTTCCAAAACAGATCTATTATAATCCCTACTTAGCAGTACTTACCAATAATAGGTAGTACTCCAATCATACTAATTTTAGCTAGAAATTGTTGGTAATTAATGAACTGCATAGGTGCAGTGCCCACTCTACTGACTCTACTACCTGCTGTGACTGCTGTCAGTGCTGTCTACAATCTACAGTCTCATCCTCTCCAAGTTGCGACGGGACGTGGTGTGAAAGCGCTCTAAAATTCATATTGCTGCAAATATGTAATAACACGACAAGTAGTTATTTGTTGTCGAAGTTGTGATTTAACATTTAAGAGGAGTACGTGTTTCGTGTTTGTTTGGAATTTATTGTTGGTGTCAATCGGCACGTAGACTGAATACCCAAATTTCTCTATTATTTTGTGAAGTATCGGATTAGGGGGTATGTTGATTAATCTGGCGAAGTGACGAGGTATGCCGTGGCAAAGAGAAAAGTCAAATCGGAAACGAGAGAACCGAGAAAGAAACAGCGCCCAAAGAAGGCTGCCTTGTCATGGGTTGATCTTGTCAATGAAAGTGTTGTTCGACAAAGTCTGGCACTTCATTACTCTTTATGTTATCGCCATAAAATGGGAACTCATTGAACTTTTTACCAGCCATAAAAAGTTTAAGCCTAATGGTAGCAATCCAGTTTAACACTTTATAAATTTAAAATTTATTTATGTTGTATGTTCTGAATTTATTTGGGGTTTTGCATTATATCGGCAGTTGTTGGCCCCAAGGTCACTAGGAGGCCACATATCCCAGTTAGGTCAACATTAAACAGAACAACAATTCTAATTTTTGCCTAAGTTTTCATAAATTATACTTTCAGATTGTACTTTTACAAACTGCACTGTAGCAGAATTTGTATAAATGGAAATGCTGGCAATGTTAAAGTTTGACCACGCTTTTAGACGGTAATGGCTCGTTAACTGGATGTTTATTTTCATAATTTTTAATGTTTAGTACAAAGTCACTTCTGGACTTTGAAGAACTGGCCAGCAGTGCTTTCATACTAAACATTAATCATTATGAAAATAAACACCAAAACCATAATTGTTACACAAAATCAATTCTTTGATTCATGATGAATCGATTCATCGGATTCATACTAATTTCAGGTTTTTAACTATCACAGTTAACGAGCTATTCCTGTGGCCAAATGTTAACATTGCCAGCATTTCCATTTATTAGAGCGTGTAAGTACAATGTAATATTTTGTTCGTCTATTTGACTGACGTTCAGCATAAGCAATTTGTCGCCTATCGGTTTGCGGTGTTCAACCGAGTCAACATTCTACTAATAGGAAGTAACCCCCTGACTTTAAATGTATTGTCGTATATTTCAGAAGTTCCAAATCGTCCTGGGGAAGTAGTGATTGTTACAGGTGGCGGACGGGGGATTGGGGCTGAAGTTGTCAAAGCAATGCTTAAATGTGGGAAGCATGTCATCATTGGTTAGTTCATTTTTTATTTTGCCTTATTTTCATAATTTGACAAAAGTTTAACCTATTTCTCTCATAATGATTATTGATTATTGTGCTCTGAGCTCTGCTTTAGTGATTGCATTGTTATATTTTACGAGTGACGAAATTAATGTCGTATAAAAAATAATATTAATTGGAATTGACTTGCCTGTCTGAATAAGGTTGTCGAAGTCCTTCTAGTGGAATTAAATTGGTGAGAAAATTGAGAACTGCGAGAGTAACAACTGGATCCGCGGAATGCTTGTACTTAGATTTGGCTTCATTAACTTCGGTGAGAGAATTCGCTCACAAAATTGTTTCCAAGAATGTCTCAGTTAGCGTCCTGGTTAACAACGGTAAGTATTACCAAAATCTGTAAACTATACTTGTAAATATTTTAAAATGTATGAAGTTAAATCTGCAGGCAATAGTTCGTAATAATAAATGCTTTTTTGCTCAGCTGGCATCATGTTTGTTCCATTTGGTCTTACGGAGGATGGATTCGAATATCATTTCCAAGTCAATTTTCTTAGTCATTTTCTTTTAACCAACCTGCTGCTACCTCGAATGACAAGTTCTACTTCCGGACAATCCAACACAAGTCACTGTGCCAGGATTATAAATGTATCCTCATGCGCTCATTACGGAGGATCCATCAATTTCTCTGATCTGCAAATGCTGTGAGTTTACAGATAACAAAAATAAGTTTGCTTGCTTGCGTACAATATCAACATTTCGTGATTATCTAAAGTATGAATTTATTGTATAAATGAACTGAGATTATTTTTTCCCTCCGCTTAACCAGTATTAACGGCAGCCTTTTATATTTTGCAGCTTTATAAGACGTGTCATGCTATTCGATTACTTCCTTGATTTCTCCTGAATCAAGAGTCGAATAAAATCACATTTTATAAAGTTGCACACATAATGTTCTATCATTATTTCATAATCTTACTGTACTTCCCAAAAAATGTCAACAAAAATTCGTAGCATTGTAAAATACAACCATATTATTCCAATCCAATAAAGAGAAATCTTCGAATAACCAAAAGAATGGTCAGTGGTTGAGCGCCCGAATAAAATGGCGGTGGAAAGAGCGAATTTTAGCTTTACGGGTCACTTTTAAATGAAAGCGAAGAAACTGGGCTGCGTGGGCGGCTCACTTTTTGCGTATATATACACTGATAAATGGAGTTTAACTTTTCATTTTCACGCAAGGTGACAATCATTTCAATTTCATTTAACGCAAAACGAGGAAGAATAAAAAATAAACCCAGTCGGTCTAATTGTAAGAATCATCGCAGTTGCTTACTGTCGTAGTTGTTCTGATTGCAGAATACACATTTGGGGTATTTTCAAAACTGAAAAGTGAAGTGTAATATTGGTGTATATTTTGGTTTTTGACAGGGAGAACTATTCACCATACAAGGCTTACATGAATTCAAAGTTGATGCAAGTGGTCACCAGTAATTATCTGGACAAGAAATTGAAACGTTTGGGCATAAACGTCCGCAGTCTTTCGGTTCATCCAGCTATTGCGTACACGGAACTATACGATAATGTATCGTGGTTTCGAGTGTTGAAACCTTTGTTGAAACCAGTTTTCAGAGTATGTTAAGCATTAGACAACACAAAACGATGTTATTGAGTAGTGACGATAATTATGACGAATGTTTATTGTGCGTGTTATAGAGTGCGGAGCAGGGTGCTGACGGAGTTGCCTACGCTGGCTTATCCCCCCGTTTGGAAAACCAAGGTGGAGTATTCCTAGCTAACTGCAAGAGGTGGAGGCCTAACATGGTGGCTCGAAGTGCTGAGGTGCAGCACAGATTGTGGGAACATGCAACTGAATGTGTTGACTTGAAGGAGAAAGAGACCATCAAGCTGGGTGGATCTAACTAAAATAACAAGAAAAGTTACTTCATCAAGTCAAGATCTCATCTGTCAATGTGATTTTTACTCGTCAGTCAAGAAATACGTTTAACTATTATTTTCATAGCCAATATAAGTACCTAGTGTTGGATAAACTAAGGTTCATGCTCCATCAGGAACAGTACAGAGAAATGAAGCCAAAACGCAATTTATTTTATTTCATATTGTTATCATTCCAGAGATTTGTTTCATTCAATTGACCACTCCGTCGTTTGCAAAACCTATGCTACTACCTATATTAGTTTAATATTATATCCACTTCAGTCAACTTTTGGTTGATGTCGACTAAGCGTAGCTTTTTGTTGTCTCATTCTAGTTTTGAATTATCTTATAGTCGTATTTATAGTGCAGATATGTTCAATATGTTGTTAGCTTTAGTCGGAAAGAATGAAGGAAGTAATTGGCTGCAAGTAGAATTGAAATATTTCTAAGTAGAATACAAAATTGAAAACTAAAAAATATAAGCATCATATATTATTACCAGTAACAAATTTAAGTAATTTTACAATAAGGTCCTTCCTGTCACTGTGGGACAGTATTTGTAAACCGTATTTACATGTATGTACTAACTATTAATTCACTAACCTTAAACTCATAAGATATATATTATAAGTAATAATTGTTCAATTATAAAAACATTACTGAATTACCAAGTATAAATGATGTAGCATTCAGAAACCAATTAAGATTCTTCTTTAAATGCTGATTTTATATTATGTAATAATGTAATGATGATAAATAATAATAATAGACTGCATTTGTCTGTCATTTGCATTTAAATGTGGACGCGACCTTATTATTTGATTTATTAAGCGTGTCACTCACACTTTATGCAGAACGCTTTATTAATATTAATGGTTTGATGTTTGTTTCCAGCATAAGACTAATGTTACTAGGAAATAGCAAGAACCTAACATGCAAATGTACCAAATAAAAAGCATAGAACTAAGATATGTAAAAATAACATTTTGTGAACAATTCCAGGCATATTTTGAAAACATGCTGAGTGCTGACACGCAAAGCAGATTGATAACGTTAAAGCTGGGAACAATGACACGTATTTTTTACAAACTATCCAATTTATTGTTTTTATGCAATTGCTGACTTTAGTTTGAATTAAAATTTGGGTGTTCTTAAAATTCGAAATTCGGCATGGATTCTTTTCTAATGGCAGTGCCGGCTTTTGAGTATTTTACCCAATGAAGAGGGAAGACAGAAACTGCAAAATAGACTTTTTCTGAAATGTTCATATTTTCTGAAAAAATTGCATTTTCGTAATTTTTTCATGTAGACATTATTCATTATACTCTCTGCAGGGCACTCTGCGACAGGCTATAATATTCGTTATATATCGACAATATCGAGTCGAGTGTTCGAATGCTTGTACTTGGCGCCCCCTCCTTACCTTGTAAGTCGTAGTAGATAATTTACATGGACATGCCTGCTGCTGTATGATTCTGATCGTACTGTGTAAATTGTGTATGCATGTATTATCATTTCATTTATGATGTATTATAATAAAGATAATTCAATACGGCTGACTATGACTGCAGCTTAGCTGTAGCTGTGGTTATGTAGTTATGTACTATGATTCGAGGGTAGCGCGGCGGCTGATGCCTGCACCCGCAAAACCCTTCGCGGGTGCGGGTTTTAAAGTTGGTAAATTTGCGGGTTTTATGTTACATATTATACATGTACCTTACCTACATACTTACAACCAACTCGCTCGCTGAAGTTAATGGGATTTTAAAGTTAGTCTAAAGAAAACCCAGTTTTAGACCGAGCTCGGTCTTATGGGATTGTCATGCCTGTGTGTGTGTGCACAATAACTTTCGAACAAGCTGACGCCGACGCAGAGAGATGAAATTTTAAACAGAGTCTCCAGGCAAAAACTTAGGCGGAGTAAGCATCCCCGTTAAGGGCCAAAAACGAAGAGTTTTGGGCCATTATTGACATTGATATGAAACAAAAACATTCTACCCGCATGTTATGTTGTTTCTAGTAACTCTCTTCTGAAAAAGTGTTATTGGGAATCGATATTCAGAAAGTGGTGTTTGCTGTTTTTAATATTTCTTTCGGTTTTATTTACTCTCAATCAATCCAAAATCGATCATTTTGATTTATACACCCCCACTTAATCCAAAATAGTTTTTTTGTTTAAATAATCCCAAGTACGCCAAAAGGGTTCCTTTGGTTCACATTATACTCTCTTAAATTCTGGGGTTAAACAAGTCCCTCGTGAGGTCATTTAAAGTTAGCTTGATGTTGGTTTTGGAAGGGACATATAATTGTTATTATCGCGAATGAAGTTTTCTAGTTTAATTTAAATCATATTTAAGTAAAGTGGGAAAGGAAACGACTTGTACACTAACATTACTAATTGGATAATTTGAAAATTTTGATTTTGTTAATTGTTAAAAATATATTAGTTAATTTAGTTCCTGTTTATTGCTTTCAATTAAATGCAAAAAGCTCCTGTACATACCCCTGAACAACTCAATGTAAGTTTAGGCAATGTGGTAAAAAAGGGAAATGAATATCCCAAAAATCTAAGAAGGATTATAAAATCAATAAAATGAGAATTTTGCGAATTTTTCATCCCAAAAACGCGAAAATTACGTGAATTATGAATAACTCTGCATGTGATCCAAATTAGATACTAGGTGCTGGTTCTTCGTATTTCGGCCCGCGCTACCCTCTAGTAGTTATGTATGTTAATGTTCATTTTGGTATAAAACACAAACATAATAATAATAACAGTAATAAACTGTTACAATTATAACAAATCATTAATTACCGTCAGTTAAATTAAAATATTTAAACTGAATTTGAAAGCATTATTTTATATCCGTATCACACCAAAAACTACTAACCCGATCCATCCCACCACTTTGTGCACAGACAGAGGGACAGACAGAAGGACATCATACCCGCTCCTATATGTACCTGACGGTACTTAACAGAAACACAGCAACAACATTAACTGTATGGACTGTATGGACTACTCACTGTACATTGTGCTTGGAATTCCAAATCCTAATTATTACATTACAATACTAATTAAACACATAATAAAATATCCCATTCTACATCTACTCTTCACTTCATAAGGTTAACTTCGTATTAGCGAGAAGAAGAGAATCCATCTGTAAATTCAATCTGATCCAGTGTCCAGTAAACAAACTTCATGACTACCACAAAATTATACTTTTTCATTTTCATTTTCGAGAACGTGAAACATTACTTAGTTACTTACAACAACCTTCAATAACTGTTGTCATCAAAGGCATCTGTTGTCATTAATTTCCTTTTTTTCGAAAAATTTCTGATAGTGTGTGTGAGTTTTAAAGCACTATATACGGGTTCGATATTTAAATTATAATCTACAATAAACTCAGGTACAAAAAATCTTAAATTCAAGTTCAAAGTTAAACTAAACCTCAAAAATTATTAAAATTAACCACACAAATTGAAAACAATTAATTGGGTTAGGTGATCTTATAACGCCTTTTGTGTACTATACAATGAGACAGTCATTTCTATTGTTGATTGTATATAGTAGTTTTGATTCTTTCATCTTTGTATATTTTTATTGTAAACTGTAGAAACAGCTAACTACAGACGAGGCTTTTTAGTATAGTGTTAACTTCTAGTCAGATATTGAGAATGGAAGAGCTCGTTAACAGTGGCAGTTAAAAATATGATATTGGTTCCAATCGATTCATTACGAACCAAAGAATCGAACGTGTGTGATAATAACTTTTCTCCTTTTATCTTCATATTTTAATTTAATGTTTATTAAGGCCAAACTTGTCGTCAGATTCAAATATTATTCGGAAGATGTTATTATGATCCTTTCAAAAAATTGTTGTTTGTTTCAGATAAAATGCCTCTGCTATACACCGTGATTTCTAGAGGATCAACTATTCTTGCTAAGTACGCATCATGTGCTGGAAATTTTTCCGAAGTTACAGAGCAGATATTAGTGAAAATTCCAGCTGAAAATTCCAAACTAACTTATTCCCACGGAACCTACTTATTTCACTACATAAAAGAGGATGGAGTTGTTTATCTGTGCATTAGTGACGATGTAAGAGATGCAAATATGAATGAATATAAATATATCTCTAGACCCACCACCCACCTCTTCTAGTCCACATGTTTTTAGTATAATTTGGATTTTTAGGATTTTGAAAGAGCTCGAGCATTCATGTTTTTGGCTGACATCAAAAATCGATTTGAACAAACGTATGGTCTTCCAAGAATTAACGATGCTCTTCCATATGGAATGAATTCAGACTTTTCGTCCTTATTAGCAAATGAAATGGTAATTGTGTTTCATTCTTCCTTTCTTACATAATTTCTTCATTTCCTTCTGATAAAGTTTGTAATGTTGATTGGTTTGCAATAATTTAGCAATATATTAATTATATTCATTAAGTGACGTATAGGAAACAAATTCAGTATGTATGAGGGTCGACATACGTCACATTGCCCTATATAGAGGAATATGTATGATGAATATTGGACAACAATATTAGTCATTGATTTGATTGTTATACAACTTAGCCTGTGTCTATGGCCACCCGCATCTACCGCTTCATACGCCACAGATGTGTGTGCCTATAGGGGCTGACAACGGTTCAATTGTATTAATAATGCCGGAATTGTTTCCTCTATGCGGTGTCACGCTTCCCCTCTTCTTCTTTTTGTGTGGCAGCAATCACAAAAGTATTTTCTTACAATAATTCATTGTGCATTATGTATATAGTTACAGCAGTCTTCCGTATCCCCTGAGAAAACATCGTCTTACAATCTCAGCTGTTTACTCTGTTTACCTTACGTGTATACGGGAGCTAAATGCAAAGACCACACCTCCAATTGTAAGGCGATGTTTTCTTAGGGGTCATTCAGAAAGTTTTACATTGGGAATATTGGGGTAGGGTCTTTCGGAACGAGAATCCGAATCAAATTGCACAAATAGTCATTAATAATATCTTTCCCGATTGAGACTAATTGTACTGGATCTTCAGTATCAACTAATAACAATAATCTGTGAGAACCACCTCATATATTATGTGAGATAACTCTACAATACAAACTATTTGGGTGTAATGTGTAATGGTGTAAATGAAACAATTTTACAATGCACTTGGGTGTTGGGTGTACGCGAGACTTTCCTAGAACTACTTGGATGAGTGTGAGACACTCAATGTTAATATAGGAAACATTCAGATAAATGATTTAGTCTTTCGGATAACAGAATCGGATAACGGAACCGGATAACAGAATGTTCGGATAAGCGGGACTCTGTTAATGTATAAAATAATTATCATATCGTTTGGCTAGTTTTTAGTTTACAAATACAATTGGCGAAAGACAATAACGATCTATATTTTATCATGCGAGATTATATTTTGATTGCATGCAATTGATGTCATGCAAATGATTAAATTCCATTAAAATTGTAATAAGATTTTGCATGCACTATACACGTATACACACTATTCGGGCCGGATATCCGGTTATTTGGCCTAATACATTGCCTACTATTCGGTATTATCAATATCTGGTATTTGTACAAACTACTATTGGTTGCATCACTACTGATTATCATACAATTCATTTTGTATTTATTCATGACTTGAATCTTCCTGTTGTGTTTCAGCGCCGCTTTTCAGAATCAAGAGATGTGGATGCCGTTTCCAAAGTGCAAGGTCAACTCGATGAACTTAAAGACATTATGGTCAAAAATATCGGTACGTTTGTAGCTTGTAACACTGCTTTTCTACTTCCGATTTTGTTTAAGTTTTTACTGTTCAATGAACTCAGTAAGATATATTTTTGTCCTGAGCATGACTTAGCAATAGCGATTCTGTGATGCGATGATGGCAGAAAATGCACAGGAAAATTGGACACAGAATATGACTTTGCCAATTAACTTCAGAGTATAAAGCGCTGTTTTACCAAATTTTTATACAGTAAATCTGGCAAATTCATCAATATAATAATGAGCTCTAATTTAATAATTTTACAATTAATTCAAAACTATCTCATTTTACTGTACTTGTATTAAATCGTTAATGCGACATTGTAGATACAGAGGTGAGCAATGCTGAGAATTGACTATAAAAATATGAGAGGTTGGAAAGATTACGAGGAAATAAATTAAATTCCTTTGTAGTACAGGAAACCCTGAAATGCATAATCACTATACACAATGAACTGCCAACATTTGGATTCGTGTGTTTTACACGATCTACAGTAAAGTAGTGCCAGAAGAAGTGCTAAAAGTAACGTCATTCTGCCTGAATCCAATGCTATAGCACAATTACAAGTGTCATTTTACTGTATATCCGAGTCGTCCGAGTAATAGTTTTGTCAGTGGGATAAATAAATACTAACGAATGACTTTTCTTTTCAGATAACATTGCATCCAGAGGGGAACATCTAGAGTTGTTGGTGAACAAAGCGGAGAATCTGAACACAACGGTATTGAACAAAAATATCACATAAAACTTTATATTCGTTTCAAATGGGATATTTATATCCACTCATTAAATGTTCTGGTGCGGTTACCCATTTCATTTTTTTGCTTTTTATTTGCAACAAAAGTATAATAGTTTTATTTCACTCGGAAACGTCTTACTAAAATTCGCCGTATGCCATTCAATACAGAATTACAGAAATTCAGAATTACTTTTATGCCGTATTTTAAATAAACCAAATTTTCAATATAAATTAACCAAATATAGTATTCAGTTTAAATTCTTACATACCGTATGTATTTTAATATTGTGAAACTTTTGTGTTAGCATTGTGTCACTTGTCGTGTGTCTATATGACAAGCTCGATGCAGTCGAGTCAGTAAATAAATTGTTACTTTTCTAGGAAATTATGAGTTCAATTATAACAAAACCATTTTGGTTTTCTTAATAATAAATAGTTGGAATATCGTGCTATTGAAATTAGGAATTGGGCTGAAATAGCTAGACGAGTGTGACACTTTACTGTGTACGCACACATGCTGTATATGTCGTTAGGTACGACACAGTAGTTATGTTTTAAGGTGACTGACCAGTGACCATTACTACTGTAAAATGGAAGCTGATGATTTGGAAGGCACTCAAACATAAAATGGAATTGAAATATTTGAACAATTGTTTTTTCTCTGTTTTGATCATTGATGCTTGTAATGCCACCGACATCGCACCAAAATGATTCTAAGCTTTTCAGTTTGATTTTTATTTGCACTGGGGAAAGTAATGTGTTCATTATGTGGTTTTCCAGTCGATATCTTTCCGGAAGACGAGTCGTAATGTTGCCCGAACGATGTACTGGAGAAACATTAAATTTTACGTGATAGTCGCAGCAGTGGCCTTGGTGAGATCAACAATTCAAGATTTGCTTTTCTTTGTTTGCATTCTCCCTGTGAGCTTTCGCAATCACATTGCTTCTCCGTCCCAGTTCAGTTTCTGATTTCGATTCCCATTCACTCAATCGCTCGTCTGCCTCCTTCCTACATCATCCTTGTCTTCCCACAACCACACAATTTTTCTGTCTCCTATTAATATTAATTGCAACTCCTCGCCGGCTCAGCTGCAATAGTTGTCTTGTCTCCCCGTGATCGTCACTCACAATTTCTTCCAATTCCGTCCAAATCTAATCCGATCACCCATACGGCACGTAGAGTACACAGCACAGAATTCACGAACCACATCAACATACCAGCAACAATTTGTCCTCACCCTTATTGAAAATTGTCGCCATGTTCCAGCAAAGTCTTTTTATTGATTGCAACCTACGGATGTACGTATGTTTAGAAAAATTTGGCATTTAAAGCTATTGGGTAGTTTCTACGACAAGACGAAAGTCCATTCTGTAAAGTGGACTTCAGCCTCTAAAACATCCTCCGATGTAATATAATTTATGTTAAGGGCGTCAGGAAATTTTTGATATTAGGAGTAGATAGCTACGCAGTATTTAGCTTTCACATTTTTCAAAGACCCTGAACTCAATTTCGGTCAAAACTCTGCTTTAAGGGGCTGTAGAATGCCACCAACGCATTTACCAAGAAAACTGCGCATACAAAAGTTGTTCTGAACATTCAGAATCCAAAATTTCATTTTTGGTAAATGCGTTATTCAAAAGATATGGCTGATTTTGTAAGGGCCTTTTACGTGGAGTCTCCCACTCCAGGCAATTTCAGGCTTACACTCAACTGATGAATTTGTTTTCGTTATTATGGCTCTTTAGAATTTCATTAGGCAAAAGCATTCCTCACTTTTGAAATCGAGTAACTTTCTGACCTTAAGAGTTTTGGTGATGAGGTCCATGAAATCTGCGCCAACAGCGAGTAGAATTGAAACTGTTTTATAGGCAATTGGATTGTTGAACGGGTTGTTGTAAAATGTTTGTGGAATGAAGGGAGGAATTGGATTTTGTGTGTGGTTGAGTGTGAAGTGAAGAAGCAGTAACTCTATGCTGATGAGATAATGATGCGCGTTGGGAGTCCCCAGAGAGAGAGGAATGGAACTGCCTTTGCGATGGCAGTGGGCAGTGTGGGTATTTGAGCAGACGAGGAGGTGATCTGCGAACTGTGGTGAAGCGAAGATGATTGTGACGGTGGATGAGTTTGGATAATGCGGAAGTTGGTGGCTGAGTGTGGCGTCTGTGTTTTGGATGTGTTCTTAAAGTTGTAATTTTATTGGTTGCAGGTGATAATCTACTCCGTGGTATCGTTTTCGTGCGGAGGATTTACGTGGAGCACCTGCATCGGAGGAACGAATTCCAATTCCACCAGATGAACTCAACAAATGTCAAACCCAAATCCAATCATCAAATGCCCGTCTGACGCAACAGACGCTCTACTTCCATTTAACCGATCTGCTCCTGTACTGGAATCTACAACGTCATAATATTATCGTCATGATGCCCTGAACGCCTCATGGACAACAATCAACACGCCCACGCAACTTGCTCTACATTATGCATCATCTGTTCCGCAATTTTCAACTTTTCAGCTCTTTTTCATTGTGTACATTGATTAGTCTACTTTGATTGATTGATCCCAGCAGAACAATAGTCAGTCCGCAGTTCAATCACCCACGCTACTCTATACATTTATACATCTTGTACCAAATACGCGTTCTGATCCCAATGTTACGCAACAATCATATGATTATTATAAATACATACTTATACTTACTGCTTACTTTAATTGCTCATTCTTTTCATATGATCGAGTATCAGCATTGTTTTAATGTGTAGCTTTATGTTAAATAATTGTAACTCAAAGAGAAATATAAAATATAAAATCATTTCGCTAAACTCTTTCGCCCTTATTTATCATTCCACATTTAGCACCACAAATATCCAAAGGTCAATATCCAAATAAAGGCAAAAACTACATCGCAGTACCACCAGTAAGAGTTCAGCTTCATCAATATCGCTTTGAGATGCAAAACTATTGTTGAAGCTATATTAAGGGAACATTGGTGGAATAATGGTCCGTTCTGGAGCAGAATGTCACAGTGCGTGATGACGCTGGAGTGATGCTGAGTACAAGGTGGAAGTTGAGGGCATATCGAAATGCCGGGGGGACAGGTACTGACTGTCTGTGAGGCATTCTAAGCAACGGTGCTGGTAGAGAGTTTGGTTTGGCTAATGAAAAGGGGCGATGTAAGAAAGGCAGATTGGAAGAGATTGGGACTGTGGTGGTTGCCAATTGCTCATTCTTTGATTTCTGTTGGAGTAAAAATGGAGTAAGTTGGTAAGTAAAAATGGTAAGTTTTGGGAGTGAGGTATTTAGACGATGGATGGAATTTTGGATGAGACTGTGGCATGTGAAGAATGTGAAGAAGATTTGTGAATGTGGAGTGTTTGAGTGAGGACGGAGACTGTTGAGACTGAGAGCATCGGGAGGATGGAGAGTGCTGGGAGTGTTTTGTGCGTGGGAATTGTGGGATCGGAAGGAGAAGTGAGGCAGGAGCGAGTGGAGTGAAAGCGGAGTGAAAGTGGAGGGAGAGAGCGAGGGAGGACGAGGCTGGAGAGACACCGCGACTCTTCTCCGCTTTTGCACAATTCCAATCGCCGGGCCCCACACACAGCAGAGCTGCTGCAGGAACACAAATAAGCGCCGTCACAAAATCCGCGGACCCTACAACTGCACTGCATAGAATTGAATTGAACTGATGATCACGGTCTGTGCCTGTCCCACCAACAACTCGTTCTCGCTCCGCTCTTCTTCCTGCTCTTCCTTCTTCACCGACACACACACAGACACACACCGTGAGACAGCACAACCGACTCTCGCAAGTGGCAACACAAACACTCAACGCTGCACAACTTTCTTCTCTACTCCTTCCCGATTCTTCCTCCTTCCCACATCACCCTAGTCACTTCGCTACTCTTCCAAACGTCCTCATGCCCAAAATATTCCCAAAACATTTCCACACAAGTAAATAGGAAGCACGGCTTTCATTGCTACGGAGACCGGTGAGACAGTGGCAGGAGCCATGACTCTCCTCCAACATTTTCAGACGTCCCTTTCTCATCATTTCGTGTTGTGTACAAAAACTTTGCTGCGTCCGTTCCCCATCCAGTCCACTTTTCAACGCCTCTTTCGAAAAGGTGTCGTTTCATTTTATGCTCACTTTCTGCCACAAAGTTAGCAATCGCTCAGCAAAACTTCCACAACTGCAAGTTAAAACTGAAGTCTCATCACCGGGATTGTCTTCACTGCTTTCACCGATAGCCTCCCAGCAGGGGAAAGTTGAGACTTGGAGCTGTGCAGCGTAACTGCATAGGAGAAAGAATTGAATGGGATTGAATGGAATGACGCAGAGAGGAGAAAAAGATTGGAGAGATTCTTGAAGGAGTCAAAAGTTGAATCGGTCCTTTTGTGCTGAAACAGATTTCTGCTTGAACTTGACCAACAATTAATTCTGTGCGAAAGAAGCTGTGAAGCACATTTCGTGCTCTTATCTCACCCTGCAGTCCCCACTCCAGTCTCAACAACCACTCCGTTTCCTGTTCCCACAGCCAACCCTGCACAATCAACTCACGTCGTTATTGCAACTACCAACTGCATCTTCCCAATTTCACATCACAACACAGTCACGCAAACCATTCAAACAAAATCAGTCACGTTCAGCAGTTCAAAGTTCAGCGTCCGTTTCGTCACATTCCACTTTTCTTTTCGCCATGCTCTTTTTGTGTCAGTTGTGTCTTGTCCTGGGTCTGTGTGAAGTCTTTCGTGTGACTGATGTCTGTCACTGGGTGACGACAAACGCCCAAAACCTTCAACACAATTTCCTGTCTAATCTGATTACCACCATAAACGCATTTCCAGTTTCCACTTTTCTCCCAATCAATAATTGCCATTCTCCCAAGTTATAACTCCAATTAAACCCAATTATTATATTGGAACACAAAAACGACGCAAGTTTATTATAAAGCAAGAAATTGTGACAGTATTTACAGACTTGGCAGTACAATTGTGTCAAGTTCAGATAAATTAACAAAGGATGTGTGTTAACTTGTTGAGACAGAAGAGGCGGCGGTAATTAAGACCTGAACTGGCAATACGTGAACTGGAAATTTGTGGAGTGTAACTTGTGCAAATGTTCAACTAATTCAACCCTCAATATTCAACGTAGAAACCTTTTTCTGATGTGACCTTGTGACTTGTGAGCTGGAGCCATTTGTGAACGATGTTGGCCATGTTGTTCTCAGGCCAATCCTCCCACCTCGTCTTCTTCTCCATCCTTCTTTTCTTCTCCGCCAGGTATTCTTCGAATAGCTAACATTTTTTGACTTACAACAATGACTTTGACTTAAATATGAATATATACATACTTAAATATGAAAACATTGCTGCAATGCACTTAACTAACTGTGTAAGACCCAAAATAATTGTAGCCATGCTTTTATTTTTGTAGTTATATGTTCCCATTGTAAATTAATTAAGAAACGGAATGACGAATGATGCCGTTGGGGTACGCAAGAATTGTTTTGGCTTTGTTTTTTGGTCACAGGGTTGGTCTTTTGTCACTTCAGGTCAGGGGTGGGCAGTTTGAAACCATACGCAAACTACATGGAAGCTGTAGAATTGCAAAAACTAGAATAACGAAATGATAGTTTTTATTTTCATCTTGTAATTTTAAAACAACCAGCAATTTCCTACGTTGCTCATTAGACATCATGAGATGTATGGGAACACTCTTCGTGTCTGTCTGTCCGCCAAAGAAAGAAGTGGGGTGTACGGCAGAATTCACATATTCGCAAGGATTGCGGATCTTAGACGGATCGATCGAACCGTCGGCCTATGTTAATACTATTAGATATAGATAATGCCGGATAATGCCTACCATTACTAATGCGTCGGCCGTGTTCGAAATGAAGCACTCATTTTTATTTCTATTAATGAATTATCGACGGGTTAAAAATGAAAGTAATGAGTGTTATGATCATGGACTCGCACCGCAGTGAAAATAAGCTGAGCTCATGTGAAAGCTTTGAGATTTGGGATAGTAATGAACACTGGAAGGAGTTTTAGAGTTTTGGTCTCCGATTTTTCACTGTGTAAATTTTCTTCATCTTCAAGTTTCATTCATGTGAAATATTTGTTATTAGTTTGAAATTGAATTAATTTGAAATTGTATTTGGTTGTGATGGTTTGTGTGGAGAAGGCGGTGAGTGGCTGGATGTTGTTGAGAAAGGATGACTTTCGTGTTTAGAAGGGAGAATTGTTTGTCGGGTGATTCTGGAGCAGTCCATCATGAAAGTAAACAGAATAGGAAGAAAAGATGGGTCAGAGTCAGAGACATAAGCTGTTTGACTATTTGTACTTGTGCAAAGAAACACATTTTCTGTGTAGATTTCAGCTTTCCTCCGCACTCCTTATTATCACAAATTAAAATATTGACTCAGGAAACTAGAACCCAACTTTGCTACTCCCCGAGAGACTCCACTACACACGTCGTTTCACGTCCTTCTACACATATGCCATTCCAAATACAAATGCTCTTTATTGCTACAGATACTACCATCACAGATACTTCATACAAGCCACAAGTAAATATTTGTTGGCTGCAAGGAACTTTCAGTTCCGTATTCTTCCGTCGTAATTTCCCAACCCCAATTATGCCGCACTCCTCAACTAACAACAAAATAACCAGCATTTCATTCACAACAACTCTCAACAACCGAACAATTAACATTTGTCTCCAAAACCCCTGTCATATTCATTTTCTTTTCATTTTAAGGTCCCCAAAATTAGTCCCGTGACAACTGTATGGTGTGGAGTGGAATGATTACGGACAAAACGGCAACGTTTTTAAACTGAACCGTCGAATTCTATATATACAGCCGATTCTAGTCATAGTCAGTATTTAGGGGCAGTTCAAAGTTGAAAAACGTGTTAATATGTTGGTACATGGATTCCCTCGGGCATTGTCGCGGACCCTACGACATTCCGTGTACTAACAAATCAATTAGTGTAATTCAAAGTTCGGTTTTATTAACCTGCCATGAATATCCACTTGCATGAACAGTAATTAGTAATATAGTTTGTTAAGGGTAGTGATAATATAATTGAAATTTGTGTATTATGTTAGTTGCCCAACCCTTGTGAATGTGAACAACAACAGAATCGTGGATACTAAAGACAACAGACTGTCCCATATTATTACAAGCATATAGTAAAGTTATATCTAAACCTCAAGGTTACTTTAGCGAAAACCAAAATCTTCCACGTCAAACAGTACAACACTTTTGCTAATCAAAGTCAGCATTACGTACGAATTCAAAATGGACCACAAATATTTTCCCTACATTCCAGCTCCAAATACTCCACAAGATACATAGAGATAGATATATCAAGATACATCTGGACATACGCATATCTATAAAAATAGTCAATCTGTGACTGCATTTAAATGGCATGCGAGAAACGAGAAATTTTCAAGCATTTTTTGACATACCCAACAAGCATTAACATTTTAATTCGCAGATTTTAAACAAAAACGTTCACATAAACTTATTTGTTGCAAAGAGACGAATAAAATTGGGCACTCGCTTTCCAGTCAGCCCAAGTAGCAATTAAGGTAGGCATTAGCCAGGCACAACTGAGTAAAGGGCTGTTATAGACCTTTCAACGAACTCTTGATTCTTAATAACTCTCAAATTAAAAAAGTGCAAAGCCTCCAGTCAGGTTTGACATAATGCGTAAGCATCAAGCGAAGTGGTTGGTACTGGTTGGATTATTTGAATGACGAAAATTGTCGAATTCTAACAAAAATATGTGGAAGAAAAAGTGGAACCGCTTGACCACCCTTGCAGCCGGAAGGAAGAGCGGTTGGTGGACAACCCCTTGAAGAAAATGCTATTAGCTAAAGAGCCGTTGATGAATGGTCCCGGGAGGTGAAAAGAATAAGTGGACGAACTGCCCAGACTGCTGTGCAGATAGAAACCGCGGAGTCTGCAGATTTTGTTGTCATACACGGTTTGTCTACAGGAGTTGCAAAGGAGTTGTGGATCACATCAGCTCTAAGGAGTCTTCATTGATTTTGTCATCCGGAGACCCACTCGTCTTTGCTGCTCCTTTCTTGTACTTCCTCGTAAGAGAAAACCAAAGTAACGGGACTTGGACTTGACAAGCTCAATGACTCTAATTGACATTCTTTCAGGAAACAGGAAGGAGCATGGAAAGGAAGGTGGACAGATTGTCATTTCCACTGCAGTCCCCATTACTTATGTCTCTGAGGACTCCATCCGTCATACATGCGAATCTGCCTCCTTCCCGCTTCCAACCTTCAATTCTTCATTCTTACATTCTAACATTCCAACACATACTGCTTCGCATATTCCGCCTTCAACCACTGAAAAATAAAAGTTGTAAATACTAAAAAACTAAAATGGTTACAAACAACATTTGATTACTTTTTCGGATATCCCCCCCCCCCGCTCATCTTTTTGGGCAGCTGGTGGTTAATGAGTACCCGAGTACCTCTCCTCCTCTCCAGGCCGCCCCACCGGGACAGCTTGGAAGACACCGAGGGTGCGCTGTTAAAGCCTGGGGCAAATAAGTTCACAAAACAAGACAATTACAGATGTAGCAGCCAGACAGACGGCACATTTGTTCACGTAGCCCCTTGGCTCAATTGCTGACCAAGTAGACGAATGTGTGCAAATTGTGCCTGCTATTTTGCTATGTGTGTTGCATTTTGTGTGCGCGTGTATTCTCATCTCAGCCTAAGCCTTCTATTGCTGCGTGGCTCACTTTGCTTTCACTCTGCTCCCAGTAATATTGGCAAACTTTTAATTGGTAAGGCGAACAAGAAGACAAGAAGGACGGAAGGAAAGTATATATGAATCTCTCAATTAAACAACTCAAGTGAATTTTTGGTTATAGGGAATTGAAAAGTTCCTAAAAGGAATTGAAAATCAGCGAGTGTTTTTGAACGAAGGAAATTGAGTTTCGTCGTTTCCCGTACTTTATTTGGCCCAGCAGTAGAGGTATTCTCAAAAATGTGCTCTCATAAGTTGAATTCGTATTGCGTATGAAGCACATTCAATTGTGGGTTGAGTCTAGTATGTTCCTTTTAAAAGAGACCGAAATTAATACATTGGACTATTAATAAATTGACTTTAAAAATAATAAATTGATTTTGGGTCCTCCAGCGTCAGTTAGGATCTTCTAGGCACAATGAACCTGAACGTTGCATTACAATCGGTGAGATTTGACTTTAATTGTTTTGGACAACTTTCACAAAATTGTCACATTTCAGAATCGGAACCCAAATGGTTCTAAATTCAACCTTCACCGGTTCTTATGAAACTTTCGGGATTTGTAGAGTAAAGAGCGCTGAATATGACAGTGAAATTAGTTTTGCAAAAAATTATGTTGCCATTTATATAACATTATTTATTTATTGGGCAAGTCTAACGTATTGATTTTGGCCCCTGTGGGACAGGAACATATTGTAAGAATACTCGCTTCACTCACCACGTGCTCTTGCACAAGCCGGAAATTTCCCGATTCTGGCTTAAAATTTGTTTGGTAGTGGTGTTAAGAAATCATTCTTCATACTATTTTCTTACATTTTAACCAATTTGAAGTCTAGTGACTCTTTCGAATTCTATCAACTGTCAACTCTAGCACGTATACTCTGCTCTTTCTTCTCATTTTTATAACAGTTCTCTTGTCACTTTCTCAGAGTAAAGTTGTACGTGCTCCACACATTTATTGTAAATTAAATAATCTTTAGTTAAGTCTTCTCACTATAACGAACCTTGACATAGAGACGCCCGCGTTCGAAATTTGGTTTCGGTAACATCTCTCTGCTAAAGAGCAATGATAAGTTTTTATGGACTATTAGCACCGTAATAGCTTCAGAACCACGGATATGATAATGGCTTATTGGAAAAGGAAACTCTGGTAAAAGTAAACCTTGTCACGATTATTCTCAATGTATTAATATCAGCTTTGATTGTGGTGCTGGTGTTGCTACACACTACACATACTGCAAATATTTGGCAGTGAAATACATATGCTTAGGATGAGGACTAAATAATAACAGCCACAGCTTCCTGTGTGGCCGCGTGAATAAGTCCTCTGATTTGTATGTCACCCATTAGACCTTTATTAAATAACATGAGCTACTTTATAAGAATGGTGTCTCCGTCTGTCCGTCCGCCCGTCTCTGACCATCAAAATTCTCGATCGGATGATCACAATTCGTTCAAATTCCTAATACGTGATCTCTGGGTCACAACAAAGGTCAAGTTCAAAAATGGAGTCAATCGGTCACATTAGATGTTTAGTAGCGGAAGCTACTTTATAGGAACGAGCTGTCTGTCTGTTTATCAGTCATAGCGATATCTCTACTTACTTCGTTCAAAGTTAGTCAAACCAATTGACAACAGCAATTGACAGCTCTATTGACAAAAAAAGGAATTATTGGTAATTTTTTGTCGTATGCTACTTTATTGCATCCATTTTGAATGGTTTATTACATCACAAAATATTTATTGCCAATCAAAAAACGACATGATTGCTGCAGTTTTTATAGTTCTCTGCATCTTCCGCACTTTAAACACGTCATTTACGTAAAGAAAATCATTTACGACAAGGAAAGTTTCCTCATTATCACCAAATCACTCCTTCGAAACACATTTTGTCACCAATTCTGGCAACATTTTGTGCTACGAGTTTTAGACCTCACGAGGTCTTTGTCTTTGTCTATGTACCCGATATGTCTGTCTGTCGGTCTGTTTGTCTGTCACCACGATAACTCGAGTAGAAATGAACTTAGGCGTATGAAACTTGGCACACATGTGTAAGAGGGCAAAGCGGAAGCTAAGTTAGTTGGTCAGTAAAATCGGATGAATGGTTCCGGAGTTATCGGGCAAAAACTACCAGTTAAAATAGTCAAAACGTAGTAATAAAAATGAAACAGCGCTTCTACTTTCTACTAATTTACATAGTCCTAGCAAACATAAGGACATACTGTTTCTGGTCAAATTAATGTATATACAGCTTCTATATCTCTTTATTTATATACTCATCATAGGAGCAGTAAATTAAAATATCATTCTGTTGATGTATATACTCGAAAAGGACCGAATCGATTTCTTTGAGTTTATATAGTTCGAAAAGGCCCGAATCGATTTCCTTTAGTTTATACAGTCCGAAAAGGACCGAATCGATTAATTTTAGTGAAGATACTCCGAAAAGGAACGAATCGGTTTCTTTTAGTTTATATACTCCGAAAAGTACCAAATTAGTTTCTTTCAGTTTAAATATCCATTATTTTGTCAAAATTGATTCTTTCAGTTTAAATACCCACAATTTTGTCAAAATTGATTCTTTCAGTTTAAATACCCACGTTTTTGTCAAAATTGATTCTTTCAGTTTAAATACCCACTTTTTTGTCAAAATTAATTATTTGAGTTTAAATACCCACCATTTTGTGAAAATTGATTATTTCAGTTTCAATACCTACGATTTTGTCAAAATTGATTCTTTAAGTTTAAATACCCACCATTTTGTGAAAATTGATTCTTTCAGTTTCAATACCTACGATTTTGTCAAAATTGATTCTTTCAGTTTAAATACCCACACATTTGTCAAAATTGATTCTTTCAGTTTAAATACCGAATATTTTGTCAGAATTGATTCTTTTAGCTGAAATACACACTCGTGAGGTCCCGTAGGACTGCTTGATGTTAGTTTTAATAACATCTATTTATTGCTTCCTTTCTTCAGAGGTTGAAATAACCGCTACTTCTGTTAATGACTTTTAACAGCTTTAATTTTTTACCTCCCGGTCGGTTTATGCATTCTTTTCTTTCCCTAAGATATTTTCACGTAGGAATTTAATATTTATATAATTTTGACACACAACACCGATTAGAGTTTTACAAATCATCTTGTCTGTCTGTACGATGACGATAACGCCAGAACACGGTTTGAGGTAATGACATAAGTCTGGATACTGGATATAATGTAAATATAACAAGTAAATTGTTACTATTATTCTTATTCGTTTTGCCGCCATTTATATATTTTATGGTTATTTCAGGATGCATTGCAGAATAGAAGCCTGCTCCGTTACTAGAGTGGACCGTTACCAATGGTATTTCTTTACATGATGTGTAAAGTTGACAGATTGGTTTGAATACTGCAAGAAGTAGTCTTGATTGATTTTATGAAAATCGGGTCAATGTATTGATTCGCAAAAACAGTGAAAGCCTGATGATCCGACCCGTCACAGTCTCTGGAACCCAGCTGCGAATAGATATTGCTACCTCCAATCGTTATCTGTTCATACGCTTTTCACCACATTTTGCATAGGTATTAAAAATATGCATATGTAATTTTTCGCAATGTTTTTTGCGTTGTTGGCATTCCGCTGTTACATCACATGTTAGGGAACTATGGCATTGCATCTGATGATAGCGTGTCTGATGGGGAAGAGCAGTGTGCATTGTCATACTGATTTTGTAATGTTACACAGATTTAAGACTGTTCATACAAATGGCTATTCATGACACCAAAATAAAACCTAACTTTGAACTTTGAACTTTG
>JABASD010001815.1:0-33878 GCA_019776165.1 Pogonognathellus flavescens
TTGATCCAATTGAACAACTACACCCGTTCATGGTTTGCATTGGTTTGCAATAGTTTATTTGTTTGTATAATAGTTTGGAATTATCTAGTCCATTCCATAACTTAAATGCGGCTACGTATCAGAAACATTATAGAAGCCTTACAAATACGGTTAGGTTAAATCTGTGTATATAGAAGTCTCATCAAAGAATTTCACTCTCACGTCATGTTGCCCGCATCTGTGATACTGGCCGTGAAACTATTCAACACTCTATTCTGTAAAACGGGTTGGATCCCATTTGATTTTACTTTCTTCAAGAATGGAGTGGCCCTCAAATGTGGGTTGGCTAAATCAAAATGGAGGAGGATTTCGATTTTGATGGGTCCCATATTTCTCATCGTACACTTTTGTGCTTTGATGGCACACCTCAGACGTCTGATGAAAACCGTTTCAGCGGCAGATTACGGTCACATACTAGCGGCTATCTTGGATGGAACATCCGTTGTGACTGCATTAATTTGTACAATCACAATTCTAAAATACCAAGACGACCTACCCAATATTATTAATCAGTTCATGCAGACAGACTTCTACTTAGAAGGTAATATTTGTAAACCCTTACGTGCATTAATTAAATGCCTAAAAATTAACAGTACGACAGCACATGCACTGTTTCGTTAATGAAAATTACAAAAATCGCATCAATAGATAAAACTGCATGGCCTGTAAAAATAATTGAGCCCCTACTGGAGGCTAACCTGGAAACTTATGGAAGATTCCATGACTCATCTTGTAGAGAATCTTTTTGCGCTTTTAATGAGCTATAGTAGCTATGCGAAAGACATTTTGCTGTGGGGACATTGCTAATAAATGTCCCCAAAAAAATTCTATAAGAAATAGGTTTTTATAAATGGATATAAGCAAAGTAACAATTTTTTACGTCAATTTCTCCAAAAAATGAATATTTAGTCATTAAATGGAAACATATATCGAGAAAAATTCGCGCTGCGCGCAAATTTGTGGAATGTTCCGCGTAATCTCAAAATGATGTCACTACACTCCTAAACATCTTCTCACGCCTACGCCGTCCATAAACAGGGCCGGTCAAATTGCAAGGCAAGCCAGGCAAAAATCAGGGGCAGCAAACGGTAGGGGGCAGAAAATTTTAAAAAGCAACAAAATGTCAAAATTGAATATTAAAAATAATAACATACTAATTTTGATTATTTGACTACAGTGACTCTATAGCTATAATATTTTTTAGCTATTTGACTGTACCTTACCTTGAGTCACATAAAAATTAGTATGTTACAAATTCTCCAAGGTATGAAGTCTAATTATTCATTCATAAAAATTGACAGAGTGAACTGTAAAAGACAAATTATATTAGATCGAATCCAAACAGTGAGTTTGGCGGTCTAAACTTTATACTAAGGTGTAGTAGTATTACAGTACAGTCAAGTAGCTAAATTCTTTCAATCATTGTTATTGTGGAGAGGTGGGGTGAGGTGCGAGAACCCGACCGGCAATTGGGAACTTGTAGGTTCGATTCCTACATCCACTAAATGTATAGCTATTTGACTGTACATTACCTTGAGTCACATAAAAATTAGTATGTTACAAATTCTCCAAGGTATAAAGTCTAATTATTCATTCATAAAAATAATAACGTAATTTAGTAATTAAAGAATCTTGGTAACAACAATGATTCGTTCCACGGGGCAAAATGCAATCGTTTATGAATATATGCATCATTCTAAATCAAAACAATTTGCTGCGATGTAGAATCTTGCCTGGGCAGCAAAAAATTCTGATCGGTCCTAATAAGTATCTCGTTTTTAATTACACCTTCTAGACATCTTAGGCTGCCACTACTAACAGATTATATTTACGATAATGCTTCTCACCAATCCGAAATGTTTTTAATTTTACGTTAGAGCTATTCAAAGAAGAAAGGAAGATACACAAGCCGAGTGTTCTAAATTCTCTGCTCGGTATGACCATATGCGTGATGATGGTGTCAATATTCGGCATTGGAATTCTATTCATACTGTTTGCCACATTCGACACCCACAAACATCCATTTCGATATGCGGTGGCTGAAGCCTTGGGATTTCCCCCTACTCATGGAGACCACACTGTATTCCGCATTGTGTTAGGCATTTGGCTTTTCCAAGTTGTAACGCAAATCGCTGTATCAATCTCAGTGTGCCTTACCCTTTCAATCGTGGACATTATGATTCTGAAATATTGGCTTTCGTTACTGGAGAAAATACAATCAACGAAAGACAGGAGACAACTCAAAGCGTTCTGTATCCTGATAATTACTGACAAAGAATTCAATCGTGTTTTCAACATTGTCATCCAATGTCTTCTAACCATTGGACAATTGCTCCTGGTCGTAAGTCTCGCCGGATCAATTAAATTGTACAATACATTGCCTCTGTCTACATACTTAATACTGCCTATGTTTTTCTTGTTGACAACCGTTCAAGTAATAGAAATAGTACCCCAAGGGGCACTTATGCTTACAAGGTCCACTGCTATAATTTCCAAATGGAGAAACCAGCCAAACAAATATCTACAAAAGTTAGCGAGAAGCTTTTGGCCAATCACAGTCGAAATTGGACCATATTTTCCATTGCAGAAATGTACAGTACTTTCCTACATGCAAATTGCCATTGAAAACACAATCGATTTGCTTCTTTCGTTTTAGTAATAGAACCGTTGTAAAATAAAGGGGAAAACTACTAAGTATGCAACTAGTAGGTATGCAAAATAAAATTTAAAAATAAACAAAAAATTGCACTATATTTAGGAGCAATAAATATATTATACCGTTGGGAAATAACGTAGGTATAAGTATGAGTAGGGTAATTTTAATTTACTGGCTACAATCATATTAAATTAAGATATGAAATTGAAACCATAATTTATAAATAAGTCACTGCATCCATGCACATAAATACGAAAATAATAGAAAGGTACTTCAAACGTTCAGACTCGAGATCACACTAATAACGTTAAACAAAAACAGGTTTACCCGCGCGGAAATAAAAAATACACGACAGAAAAAAAGTTTTCACATCATATCAAACCAAGTAAAAATTTCGGGATAAAATACAGAAATAAAAGCACTATATCTTTAAAATGTAAACGTTTTAAGAGAGTACAATAATAAAAATAGCAACAACTATCGTTAAGAAGCCAGATAATGAATAAAAATATTACTATAATGTCAGTTTCACTGCTTGCTTTCAATGTTAAAAAGATAATTGCTATTACAAATTAAAAAATCATGAAAATGAAATAATAAACTATAAATAATGTTATAAATACATTAGTAGATAATGAAGTAATCTAAAATCGGTAACATGTTATAATATCTCTGTACTCTTGGAATTACTGGAAATAAACTCATTGTTATCTTATAATTGTAATATTACACAAAAGTGTTTTAATGTAATTATTAGGTTCTCAATGATACTGTTGAGAACATTCAACTTATTTGCAATAGCAAAGAAGGTCATTATTTTTATTCATTGGTTTAGCGTTTATACTTTAACCATTAAGCCGCGTTAGCCGATATTTTGCTATATTCCTAAGATGTGTTTGTAGATTTTCAACTTTTGGCACATTCTAACATTGTATGTCAAATTAATCGATATTTTTAGCTCGTTATAACAATATTTCATTGATTTTTGCGGCTTTGGACTACATTTTCACGAATTAATGCCCAATTTTTATGGTTTGATAATTAATACTTCTTAATCATATTTCGTCATTTTGATTATTCTGCATTTAATGATTCAATGCACATTTTATTGTCTGCTTCAATTAATTGAAATGATTTTACTTTCAGATTTATATAATATCTATTGTTGAAATAAAACAGGCAAAGCCCATCCTATGTGACTCGCCCGAAACGTATCCCCGTCTTTATGGCACTCTGTTAGATAAATCTAGAAGAAACGATTTACTTCATTATTTAACTTGAAATAGACCTGAGCCGTCGGGAATAACTATATTTGGTTTAGAATCAATGTGTTGTAAACTGTAACTGCTAAAATACCACGTCCTATACTGAAGCATATGTGTACTATAAGTAAAACAAGAGAAAGTATTCGCTACAACCAGTCAACCATCTAAGATGACACCATTATAAAAGGCTTTTATTTAAACGAGCCTAACTTTAAATGGTTTCACCCACAAAAATAATGGATTTTACCTAATTAATGGGATTCTTTCTAATTGTCTGGATACAGCCTAATTTATTTGATTTTCCCTAACAAAATAAATTAAATTGCCTAACGTTCATCGAGTGCTGCCTAATTTTTATTATTCTTTCTAACAAACAATTGCAAATACCTAATCGTAGAAAATAACCTAACAATTAATGGATAAAGCCTAAGAAAAAATTTGAATGCCCCAACAATTTAAATGCAAATACCTATTTTAATCGTATAAAAAAGTCTTTATCTACTTAACAAAACGCAAAACAACAAAGTAAACGCAAACCAAGTAAATGCAATTTATTAGATATTACAGAACTTGATTTTCAAACTACCTCCAATTCAAATGTCTAACCAAACAAAGTCGATATTACAAAAAAATTGCACGGTACTCATACACTGTTTGTCAAAGCCAACTTTAAAATTTCTATATATGTCAAATTACAATGTTTAAAGAAAAATTATTTAGCTCACTTTTTATTATATCTTTGGGGATGGAAATGTAAACATTTGATCCTTGGCAAGCCGATCTAATGTATCTCTTAATACGGCCTCCGTGCATCAGAATATAAAACGAAGTTAGCACATTTTTTAATATTAAACATTAAGGAAATAACAACTATTATACTAAAAAGTATATGTAGGTTTTGTTTATACTGCATATAAAACACAGCTTGTTAAAATGGGCCATAAAATTCTTTTTGACAATATTTTTCTTTATTCCAAAAGTGTCAACAAGAACTAATTGAAAACAATATAAGTACACGTATTAATGTATATGACAAAATAACGTGATGAACCTCAATCCAATGTACAATATATGTGCGAAAAATTTAGTTTATTAGTGTTACTAAATTGCATTTGTCGTTTACTCAGTTGTTTAAGAGTTTTTTCAGTAGATAAATACTTTTTTATCCGATTAAAATATGAATTTGCATTTAAATTGTTGGGGCATTCAAATATTTTCTTAGGCTTTACCCATTAATTGTTAGGCTATATTTTACAATTAGGCATTCACAATTGTTTGTTAGAAATAATAATAAAAATTAGGTAGCACTCGGTAAACGTTAGGTAATTTAATTAATTTTGTTAGGGAAAATCAAATAAATTAGGTTGTATCCAGACAATTAGAAAGAATCTTATTAATTAGGTAAAATCCATTATTTTTGGAGGGGAAATCATTTAAAAATTAGGGCTGTAAAATACAAGCCATTATAAAAGTGGAAATAATAAATTTTGAACAAAGAAAAAGGGAACCAAATATATACCATGTATAGTCCAACCATCATATAAGCAACGGAATACATATTCGGAAAAATACAGATATTAATGGATCTTAGCAGGCGCGCATCCATCATCGTAAATTGGGAGGGCAGGGGATGCACATCAAATGTACCCAATTTAATTTTAGGTGACTCGGGATTCCTTTATCAAATAATATTATAGTAAAAATGGCAGTTATTTTGGAAACAGACTATAAAAATTTTCCTTTCCCGGTCGATTGTTCGTAACATACAACCATTTCATCAAATGTTATAAATTTTGCATTGCCAAAACCAGCCGTGCTAGTCCAAGCTGGCATTTTGACACATTTCAAGTGTACATTTGTCCAAAGTGTCGGAGAGCGATTCCTCCCAAAACATTTTCATATATGTACAAGATGTACGAGAAAAAATGTGGTTTTCTTTTTTACATAATAATGAATTATCTATTATAAATATTTATTTCAAAATCTACAAAATAATCATGCTGGATTATAAGTTGTGCACGTTCATCCTGATCACCCCATTGGATACGTTAATAGAATTGTGGGTTTTAGTATTATAATGGTAATCACACGAACATAATAAAGGAGAAACCAATACACTTTAAGAATATACGTTCGCTGAAAGCAATATTTGCTGCTATGTTCTGGAAGATAATTTTGGACAGGGGAGAACTCATTGGCTGGAATTGAAAGTAAAGAAATTTTAAAAACCTATGCTTCCCTATGTTGGAACGATATTTCGGAATATATAATCGATAATATATATATTATGTGGTTGCGTATCAGAAACATTTGTAATCTTCTAACTTGGCTTCGCTTTATTAAGTAGCGTAAACTACTTTATAAGAATGGTGTATACGTCCGTCCGTCCGTCCGTCTGTGACTGCTATAACTCCTGAACGGATGAACACAATTCGTTGAAACTTCTCATACGTAATCTCTTGGTCAAAAGAAAGAACTTCGTGGAAAATGGAGTCAATCGGTCATTTCCTTCATGACCTTTGACCTGTTAGAATAACTAATGTAAAAATACAGCCTCATAACCACACTGCATTTTAAATACTGTTAAGTGAAAACCGCCAAATTTGATTTATTTTATAGCGGAAGCTGCTTTATAGGAACGATATGTCTGTCTATCTGTCTGTGTACCGGTCATAGCAATATCTCTACAACGATTCAGCTGAACTCGTTCAAAGTTTGTCAAGCAGTTTCTTATGACGACAGTTCAAGACAAATCAGTTGACGAATCAGTTGACAATAGTTAACAACTGTTATAACGTATCTTACGCTACTTTTATACATCTGTTTTCAATGGTTTATTAGATATTGTGATGTGTCAAGCCAACTGGGGACTTCTCCCGGAAATCACTTTTTTCTTTGATAAATAACTAGACGACCTGTTCTTACTAATGAAATATTATTCAACATTTTTCGTAAAGTTGTAGTATTTCAAAAAATTAATTCAATGTACCTTCTAAACAGCAAGGTTGAAGAAAATAACACACACTCACAAGCCCTTGCTTTGTTCTGAAAAAACCGCGAGTTAAAAAGGCCGCGCACAACTTCCTTAGCTAATATCTCGGAAACTAAGTAGCGGGACTAGGCCCAAATTGGTTAGGTACATGGTACATCACATTTTTGTACCAGACTTGTCACAAGCATTCTATCTTCACACCGTGTTGCTCACATCTGTGATAATGGCAGTGAAACTATTGAACACTCTATTTTGTAAAACCGGTTGGATTCCATTTGATTTTAATTTTTTCAGAAATGGAGTTGTTCTCAAATGTGTTGCGGCTAAAGGAAAATGGAGGAAAATTTCGATTTTGACCACACCCATAAATCTCATCGTACATTTCTATGCTTTGGTGGTTTACATCACATGTTTGATGAAAACGGTTTCAGCAACAGATTACGGTCACATACTAGCTGATATCTTGGATGTATCATCGGCTTCCCTGGCATTTATATGTACAGTCACAATATTAAAATATATGAACGACATACCAAATATGATTAATCAAATCATACAGGCAGACTTCTACTTGGAAGGTAATAATTTTATACTTCTATACATGCATTAATTAAACACATAAACATTTGAAATAACACTGAAAAATACGGTTCAATTATATCCGGGTAACATTTGAGGATTATTTCAGTTACTATATTTGTAAACAAAACAGTAAAGCTAATCTGATTATCGGTAAAACAATGGCAACAGTTAGTAAAAACTTAACCTACAGCAATTGTTAATGCTAGAAAGGTTTGTAGTCCAAAAGGGAAAGTTGTTTTATGGGAAAAATTATTTCGGTGATCCAAATATATTTTTGACATGTTTTCCAAGGTTGGATGAACAGAAGTAATATAATATGCAATAAAGAAAAGTACTTTTAGTCCTTGGAAAAATGTCACAAATACTTTTAGAGTAGAGTCAAAAAAGCCTTAATTTATTTTCCTTTATTACCCGTTTAACAATAACTATTGATGTCGGATTAATTTTTTTATTGGTCGCAATAATAAGTTTACATTTCCCCAACTGGAGTAAGTACAGCGTGTGTAGCTTCTTTCATTTTCTACTGCAATATATTCTAATTTTAGTTGAAACTCAGGATTCTTTCAATATGCCAGGGAAAATTAAATCATTTTACAAGTCCACGAAAAGAGAACTTCATCAAACCACTGAAGGAGTCCAGCACTATATAAGTAAACTATTGTAAAATATTTAATCAAGCAGTGATTGGATATGCAATTTAAATAACATTAACATGGTATCGCAAAGTGATACCCAATAATAGTTCGTAATCACATGCCGTTTAATTGTTAATTGTAAATATGAAGTGATGAATATCCTTCATAATTGCTTTGGGATCAAATACTGAAATTTAACTCAAAAACGGAAGAAGTGGTTGGCATAGGGACAAATAATGTTTGCAGCGGTAGACCGCATGAATCCCTTTTACCACCATTTAGACTTCTTGGGCTTACAATATTACCAAATACTATGTACGACATTGTTTCTCACCACTGTTTTTGATTTTATATAGAACTATTCAAAGAGGAAAAAAGATACACAAGCCAAGCGTTTTAAATTCTTTGCTTGGTGTGGCCCTTTGCGTGATGATGATCGCAATATTCGGTATTGGAATTCTATTCATATTGTTTGCCACATTCGATAAGCACAAACATCCATTTCGATATGTGATGGCTGAAATGTTAGGATTTCCCCAAACTCATGGAGACCACACACTATTCCGATTAGTATTGCCCATTTGGCTTTTCCAAGTTGTAATACAAATCGCTGTAGTAATATTTCTGTTTCTGGCGGTGTCACTGGTGGGCATTATGATTTTGAAATATTGGCTTTCGTTACTGGAGAAAATACAATCATCAAATGACGTCAGACAACTCAAGGCGTTCAATATTCTCACGATTATTGTCAAAGAAGCCAATCGTAATTTCAGCATCGTCTTTCAATCACTTTTTGTCACTGGACAATTGTTCCTTGTCGTCAGTCTCGCCGGAACAATTAAATTGTACAACACATTGCCTTTGTCTACATACTTAATACTTCCTATTTTTTTCGTGTTGGCAAATGTCGTTGTAGTAGCAACGATACCCCAAGGGGCACATATGCTTACCATGTCCACGGCCATAATAACCAAGTGGAGAAACCAGCCAAACAAATTTCTACAGAAGTTAGCGAGAAGCTTTTCGCCAATAACGTTCGAAGTAGGACCATATTTCCCTTTGCAGGAACACACGCTACCTTCATACATGGAAATTGGAATTGAAAACACAATTGATTTGCTTCTTTTTCTTCAGTAGTAGAACAGTTGAAACCCACCAGTAAGTATGCAAAATAATATTGAATAATAAAATAAAAATTGCACGAATTGCACCTATAGAAGCAATAAATCTATTATACTTTTTGAACACACGGTAGGTGTAAATGGGAGTAGGGTAATTTTATTAACAAACTGGCTACAATCATATAAAATAACGACAGGGAATTGAAACCTTAATTTAAAAAAAATCATTATTGAGATTAAGTACTTAAACTTTATGTACTTAATCTTAAAGTAACATTCGTAACTGACAGTATAATATAACCAACGCAGAACGCATAAAAAATGGCCTTAAAATTGTCTAGTCTAGTCAAAAAAATTCACAATACGGGCACCACCTCTCACACAATTTAAATCGTTAGTTATAACTAAAATACAATATATGTCTATTTGTGCCCAAATGGATTTAGTGTGCGATAATTAATTGATAATTGAAACGGGCAAAGCTCGTCCTTTGTGAAAATTCCGTAATGTATCCCTGTCTTTACGGCGCTCTGTTAGGTAAACCAAGAAGAAACAGCATACTATATTATTCAGCTTGAAGTAAAAAAATGAATATCTACTAAATAACATTTAGTTTAAAGTCAATATATCATCAACTTTAGCAGGTAAAATGCTATGGAATACACTGAAGCATATGCCACAATAGAGGGAGTATTCACTATGGTTGACGAGTTTAATGCTCAATATATATTATATGACTAAGCCCCGTTATAAAAGTGGAAATAAATATTTTTTGAACCAACACATTACGAACCATTGTATAAAATACAATGTATATCCCAACTATCATGTTGAGTTTAATTGTATTTTAACTGCTAAAAATATTTCATAAACAACTGAAGTCGATGTTCAAGGTAAAATTACATAATATAATGAGAGTTATATAATAAATCTAGGCTTCATACTGTAATCGATTTGTTGCTAAATTTCATCGCTTGCTTTTTTAGTCTTTGACGTTTTTGACACATTCTAACAAATTGTCGATTTTAGTAATCTTTTGTAACACATTCTAAGGATGTTTCCTTAAGTTTTGCGGCTCTGGGCTAGATTTTAACGAATTATTGGTCAATCCAATTTTAATGGTTTTGTTAATTAGTACTTCTTCGCGATATATTGGTACATGGTTTTTCTAATACAATAATGATACAAGGCACATATCATTGCCTGATTTCATCAATTTAAGTGATTTCACTATCCTAAATTTAATAATATCTAATGTTGAAATGAAATGGGCAAACCTCGTCTTTTCTGACTCGTCCAGAATGCCTCCCCATCTTTACGGCACTCTGTTAGGTACTCCTATATATATCGCACTAACTATATTACTGAAGTTGAAATAGACCTGAGCCGTCTGGACTATCTATATTTGGTTTAAAATCAATGTAATATACACACTATCAGCTTAAATGTCATGTCACATGCTGAAGAATGTGCAAATAAAATATGAGAGAGTGAGAGAGTATAGTTTATTATACACTTTGATTGATGAGTAGATTGCGCAACATATTATGGCAAGGACCATTACATAAATGGAAATTAGGTGAATTTTCAAGGAATACCAAGCATAACCAAACATATAATATAAAGTACAATGTAGAGCCCAACTATCATATAAATAACTGAATGTTAGCTGCTGCAAAATATTTTTTCAGCAACTTTAGTCAATGGTGGAGTTTAAATTACATAAATGTGAATTGTAATAAGTCTAGTAGAGTCTTTATCAGAAAATGACTATTTGGTTACAAAGAATGTTACATATAAATAATAGCATTAAAAAGGTACGGGTAAATACTGGTAAGTATTCAAAGTATTAATGGATTTTAGCACGAACGCACCCAGCATCATAAATTGGGAGCATGAGGAATTTGGGTGCACAGCGGATATATACGACACACTAAAGGTGACTGGATGGATCTCTTTTCATATATGATGGTCAATACGTCAGTTATTTTGGGTATGGTGCATCCAACTTTCATTTAGCCTTTTGATTCTTCATATTTTACAATCACGCCATCAAAGATTGGAAAATATTTGAATTGCCGGGTAGAACATTTCAAAAGTATGTTCGCTATTCTTTTCCAAATATTTTGAGATCTACTGGAAAAAGTGTGGTTTTCTTTATTTCTTTTTATATAAAATTTCAGTTCATATTAAATATATTTATTTCAAAAATAAACGGTATAGTGCATGATAATAAAGTTGATGTGGTTCCCGTGAATCCGATAGGCCCACATTGGATACGCTCTTGGGTTTGGGAATTTCAAGAGTTCCATGATTTTTCACTCGATTGAACATAAAGGAGAACCCAATACACTTAAAGAATATTTGTTTGCTAAAAGTAATATTTCCAACTACGTGAGTCGTAGATAATATTAGATAAAATAGATTTAAGATAATTTTAGTCAGGGGAAAGCTAACTAGCTGGAAATTAAAGAAAATTATTATAAACTCATATTTTTGTATAACAGTTTGGAATTATCTAGTCCATTCCATAACTTAAATGCGGCTACGTATCAGAAACATTATACAAGCCTTACGAATTCGGTTAGGTTAAATAGATCAATCTGTGTATATAGAAGCATCATCAAAGAAAAAACTCCACTCTCACACCATGTTGCCCGCATCCGTGATAATGGCACTGAAACTATTCAACTTTCTGTTCTGTAGAACCGGTTGGATCCCATTTGATTTTACTTTCTTAAAGAGTGGAGTTGCTGTCAAATGTGTGGTGGCTAAATCAAAATGGAGGAAGATTTCGATTTTGATGGGTCCCATATTTCTCATCGTACACTTCTTGGCTTTGATGACACACCTCAGACGTCTGATGAAAACCGTTTCAGCTGCAGATTACGGTCACATACTAGCGGCTATCTTGGATGGTACATCGGCTTGGCTGGCATTAATATGCACAATCACAATATTAAAATATCAAGACGACCTACCAAATCTTATTAATCAGTTCCTGCAGACAGACTTCTACTTGGAAGGTAATATTTTGAATTTGCCACACGCATTAATTTAATAACTAAACATTTGAGACTAAAACGCAAAATACAACTAAATTGTTTTAGGGTAACATTTTAGTTAAAACATTCAAAACAGTAAAATACTTAATGAAACATTGCAACCATTAGTGAAATTACATTGATGAATACACGAATCATAAAATCTTAATAATTGTTAATGTTTGCGACTGTCAAGGTAGTTTTGAACGACTTGATATTTTATGACTTAATATGAATCACCTCTCAAAATAAATGAGTTCCTATCAAAAAATTCAGAATTGTCTGTCAGCAGGTAAATTTATCGATGAATTGCAAGAAATTAATGGTAAAATCGGAAATTGTATATCCTGAGCCAATTGAACTATACTCTCGTTTCTTGTTAAGAGACTGTAAGAGATAATATCAAAGTCAGTCAGCTTGCAGTCTGAATATGCTTTTGAACTGAAGTAAGCACTGTGCCAAAATTAAAAACAACCCGAAGTCTTGGTTTGTTATGGACATTTCTACGAAATTTTGACTATGAAGTTGTGGCTAAGGAGCAGCTAAGGAATGAAAACTGGAGGATTGAAACACAACTAAACAGAAATGAAGGCAGAAAAGCTATTTCCCGCTGTCGACCGGAGAAGACCGATCCAAAGTGATCACCCTACTTATTGCGTTAATTGACGAATCCCACGGTTTTTGAATTTGCTTAGATGGTGTGAAATATTATTTTCATGAACACTATATCCGAAATTAAAATGTACACCTGAATGGACACTCGGTCATCTCCGGTTCACAGCAGAAAACGACTTTACTTCCGTCCTTTCTGTTTAGTTGTATTTCAATGCTGTCAATTGTAAAAATTTAGTGTAAAACTCAACAACAAACCAAGACCTCGGGTTGCTTTTAATTTTGGCACAGTGCTTATGTAACCCGTAGAATTTTATTCTACGAGAAAAATAAGAAAGGAGAATCTGAGTCAAGCGAGTTGGAACAAGAAATATTACATATGGGAGAAATAAGCACAATGATAAGAAATTAGAGTGCGAATCCGGAGAGAAATACATTAGTATGTAGGGTTGAGAGAAGCAATAAAAGTCACAAACACCACAGGAACGAAAAGAGGGGAGAGAAGAATGATCGGAATCAGATCGGAAACATCGGAAGAGTCAGAAGAATCCAAATTGTGTCACCGAAGAGTAAGGTATACAGGCAGAACGTTTTAGGAACCCAGACTGAGTGTCGCCAACGATTATGTATGTATGAAAAACGTTCGAAGAGTTCAGATGGGATGTCACCCAGAAGTATGAAGTTATGTATGTATATTATAAGCATTGGATTTGTATATATTGAAGTGTAATGGTAGTTTCTCGAAGGATTCGGAGAAGTTTCTGGAGAAAAGGCTGGAAGAAGATACGACTGGATAAGTTGGCAGCCAATAAATAAATTAGGTCAAGATTAGGTTTTACACTCGAGACAATGGGAATTGTCCATTGGAAAAAGTGTAGAGTGTAAATTGTATGGTTAAGGAAATTGACGGTTTAGTGAAGTATAATTTTATTAATAAAACGTGTAAAGTATGAATTGTCTTTGTTAAGGGAGCCCCGCCTACACGCAGGGTATAAAAAGACTCCGCAACACGGGTCTAAGAGAGCAGATTCACTCCTCCAACTTAGAACGATACTCTGTCCGTCTGGGCTCCCGAATAATATTTGAGAATTGGTTGTATTATTCTGATAATCTGGTTAATAAGTTTACGTAAATCTTGTCTTTGAGAATTGTAACTGTATTTGAAGTTATTGTCATTTGGGACTTGTAAATCTTTGAAGGCTACATATTAAAGATCTACTTAGAGAAAGTTTTATAATTGTTCGGGACTGCCCGCATGGTTTATTGGCACAATCATTCTCTCATATTCACGTTCTAGTATTTTAGTCCTTAGACTTAGGTCTCGGCCTATTTACTAAGAGGTTACCCGCAAGTATTCATCCCTCTCACAGCAAAGCGAGTGTCTCTTTCAAGCGAGCGTATTACCCCAATTCTATTATCGAGCGAGCGATTTACTGACAGTGAATATTCTTTTATTCAGTCTCCATTCATTTACTGATACATCATCTCATTGTCATCGTCTCATATTCCCCATACTTAGAGAGATAGAAAAGAGCAGAGAACTCAGAACAAAACAGAAGGTCGTAAAACAAAGGGTAACACTTACTTCAGGTCAGTAACATATTCAGACTAAGCTGACTGATTTTTATATATACCTCTCTTACAGTCTCATCGTAACAGGAAACGAGAATATAGTTCAATTGGCTCAGGATATACAATTTTCGATTTTACCATTATTTTTAGTAAATAAGGGTAATTCATCGATAAATTTACCTGTTGATAGACAATTCCGAATTTTTGATAGGAACTCATTAATTTTGACAGATGACTCATCAGACTTATCATAAGCCATATTTTATTGCATCTTAAAAATCATTTTCTATCAAAAAATTGGTCGAATTATACCCAATCACATTGTAGCAATCAGCAGCGAACTAATTGACATGATCAAGTTGTCTCATAAATATATTGATTCTTTTGTCGCATAATCCGATAATGTCATGTGTAATGTATTCAGGCCAGGCAGGGTACTCTACTGCTATAGCAAGTAATGCTGGCAATAAAATATAATATTGATAAGTTTGACAGTGAATCAGAGGCTAAGCAATTAACTTTGCAGTAGTGGGTAAGGTACAATTCAGTCAATTCATAAGCAACACCAGAGTGTGGATTAAACGCGTCTACTGTAAAATTGGGTGAAAACATTGTCGTGCAATGATGAAGCTGGGGTTTTTTCAGACAATCCTGGCAAATTATAGTTTAACGACAGTGAGCACATCAATTTAAAAAAAACAGGACTATTACCTCAAATTAAATTAAAAGTTACAAAATTATTTGAAACTGCAATGAAACGCAGATGCTTGCGTACAACCTAGGCAGACCAAAAGGGTTAACTGAGGCTTTCCTCCCATAACACTGATAACACTTCATGTCATGTTCTTAATTTGATAACAAATACAACTATAACTGGAATATATTATCAATAACAATTTCTTTTACTTTTTGTACTATTATGTCAAAAACAAACCCTTGTTTAGGACGTGACCAAATTTTTAATATTTAGTTACGTAATTAGTACTAATTCAATTACCAAAATAAACATTTTTTTTTTGTAATTTGAAATATTTGTAGGAAAAAAATTGTATACAAAACGACTAACTATATGTTCAAACTCATTCAATTTTAAATGCGCTTCTTAATATCAATTAAAAACAAATTAAAATCAATTATTTTGATTAGAAAAACGTAAGCGAAAGTTTCCGTACGGGTATATGTTGGTCATTTTCATAGGATTATAATTCTAAATTTTTTTGAATTTCGGTACATGCAATAGATGGTGACTACTTTCAAGTCAATATAGTCAAACATTTCAGTTAGTCATGTCTAATTGAGCTATTTATTTTCCTGACCTCTACTTCGCAAAACTCAACTGTGACTGACTCAACAATTCACTTTGTATTGTGCATAAAATTGTACATGAACATAAATTGGCTGGAAAAGGGCAAATAATTTTCGGCAACTTTTTTCAGCCGTAGCTCAAGTTAAGCCCTGTTGACATTGACATGCATCCTGTATAACGGATATGGGGGTTCCCCGGGCCTTATTTCGACCCGCTAATGAAATACTACTTGGTTTAAAAATTCTCGGTTTCTATTGACCAGTTTAAACGACTTACAATATAGAGAGCGGGGAAGGTCTCATATCCGCCCTCTATACTTCTAGGGCAGCCACTATTGACTAATTGACTATTACCAAGTCTAAGTTATATTGTTTTTAATTTTGCATAGAGCTATTCAAAGAGGAAAGGAAGATACACAAGCCTAGTGTTTTAAATTCTCTGCTTGGTATGACCCTCTGTGTGATGATGTCGTCAATATTCGGTATTGGAATTCTATTCATATTGTTTGCCACATTCGATAAGCACAAACATCCATTTCGATATGTGATGGCTGAAATGTTGGGATTTCCCCCAACAGTCGATAAAAGTCGAAATCGGACCATATTTCCCTTTGCAGGAACACACAGTACTTTCCTACATGCAAATTGCCGTTGAAAACACGATTGATTTGCTACTTTCCTTTTAGTATGAGAACAGTTATATAATGATAGGTATTATAAGAAGCACTAACTAATTGGTATGTGCAAAATAACATTGAAAAAAATATAAAAATTAAGCATATAGAAGAAGTAAATATATTATACCGTTGGAAAACATATATTGTATAAGTAGGATAATAGGGTAACTTTATCATTAAAATGTCTAAAATCTTTTTAATTTATGACATTGAATTGAAACTATAATTTAAAAAAATTGTACTGCATACAGACACGTAAACAAGGTAACTCATATCAAGAATCTAGTGTAAAATAGGTTAATTTCCATTTCTGTCAGTATATAACCTGCACAACACTTGAATCATAGCCTTTAAAACATTCAACGATTGAATGATTCAACAAAATTTACAATGGGCAGCAAATTTAAGTGGTTAGTTATCACTACAATAAAATATGTATCTAGGTATGCCCGAATTTATAGGCGCAACATTTAATTAACCCACAAACAATAAAGATCCATCATCATAAAATACAAGCAATACAAGTACAACGGCTACAACTGGAGCATCTGAATGTGATCTTCTTAGTGATCTTAGTTATAAATAAAAGAAACAATCGCACTGTAGTGTGGATAAGGTTGTTGCAATTGTGAGTAACCACCCTTAAGGATATAGTATGTGTATTAGCTACCTAGTCACCCGATATGTGTTACGGCTCAATATTGTTGGATTTATCAGTGTATAAAAATATTTAAATTTATTATCTACCTCATTAATAACATTAAAAAAGAGTTCTGTCCGGAAATAAATAAAAATCTTGACCGAAAAATTATGAAGTTTTCACATCAGGGCACACTAAGGAACATTTCGTAAACAATATAAAATTAAAAGCTTTATATGATATATTCTGTTAAAGATTTAAAACTTTTCATTGAAAGTAATTTTACATAAAGCCACAACGTTGATTCTTTACGACCGCAGATAATGAAGAAGTAAATACTGTAAACTAATAATATCCATGAATTAATATTGTAAAACACTAACACAAAACATTATATAGGTAAACCTCCTTACAAATACAAATGAAATTTATACAAGATTTGTAACCATAAATGCAAGGGCCGCTGGCCAAAGGCAGTAAATAAATAAATAAATAATACTGTAAACTATAATGTCAGTGTGACTGTGCACACAATGCTTTAAAAATGTTAAAAAGATAGTTGTTGTTATAAATTGTAAAATCATCATAATGTGTTATATAAATATAATAAAGTAGTTCATGAAATAATCTACGAATTGAAAGCATGTTACAATGTCTCTGCTTTCTAGGAATTACTGGAATTTAACTCATGTTACCCTATTATTGTATTAATGAAAGGCAGTAAATTTTGATAGTAATATTACGCTATTAACGATATTTAATATTAAATATGACACGAAAATTAGACTTGTGGCAGAAGAGGTGAAAAAGTCTATGCTTAGAAATAAGTTCAATCATATTTAGGACAAGGATATAGAAAATTATGTTTACGAAAATGTATTGTTATGTAATTGTACTTTATGTGGCCATAATACACTTATTGTCAAATAAAATACATAAGTATGAACACCCAAAAAAATCAAAGTTTCCACAAAAAGTATACATACTTTAAATACAGTTCTTTTTGGTCACTTTTTCATAAAATCTCCTACTCAGAAGTTAATATTCGCCTTAGTCATTTTGACCTTATTTTCAGTGATAAACTGGTGACCTGTACTTTAAACGAGCTTCGTCTCAACAATTAGTTTCACGTGTTCAATTAATGTGGACATCCATCTATTTCACATATATATCACTCATGATCAACATAACAACGACATTTTCCGTAAGTGTCAATTATGAAGGTCAATTAACAAATGATAACAATTTGCTTTTTAAACAAAATTTAGGAGAAACAAATCAGGATACACTCTTAAGGACAAAAAATATGATAAACTAAACAGATTTTACAACGAACGATTAGAAATCAAATCTAGAATTAATTTATTAAGCAAACAATCATATCAAAGAGACTGGTGAAAAATTGTAAAATCAATAATCTTATTAACTTTCAAAATAAATGTAAATGGATTACTGAAAAGAAACTATTAACAGATAATTGTATACATAAAAAGTAGTTAATAGTGTTTCATTAAATAAAGCAGCTAATAATAATCTTGTTAACTATCAAAATTAATATTAATGGATATCACACGAATAAAATTTAATTAATAGATCTCCATTAATTATCAAACAGTTTGATAAAAGTTTAAATTTTTATTTTTATCCTTGCCCTAGATATTTTATTAATAAATTCGTTTTGAATGAGGTATAGTAGCAGTGTAAAACTAAAGTTGTGGGTTCTAGGTTAGGTTGACTAAGCAAAGTCAAGCATTTAATATAAATAATACCGTTACAAGGGAATGGAAATAGGTTGAATATGAAAATAGGTTAGCTTAGAATAAGCATTAAAATCATTTCCCAATAGTTATCCCTGTTGAACACTGAGAAAGAGTATTTGTATCAGGATTATGGTTTTACTTACAAAAATAGACGGCCTAGTTTTCTTATGTTGAAAACTTTCACTTTATATGAGAAGGTATGTAAGAAAATCTATTCCGGTAGGAAAGTGGCGATATTAGAATAAATTTTCTCAGTGAGTAACGCTATTTGAGCACAACAGTCAGATACCCAGTCACATAAGAGTGCTAACTTGATTGTTATTATCGATTTATTTTATTTTATTGGTTAATAATTCGAGGGGAATTGCGACAAGAATATTTAAAAAGGTACTAGGAAATATCCATGAACCTCTAGAAAAGTATACAGTAAAAACGTTGCGTATAAATCAATAGAAAAACTTAAACCCTGCGTTTTGTGAAATCTTCAACCGTCAAATAATTTTTCTATTATAGTTTCACAATAACTGCGTAAAATAAGCTGCGCAAGTCTGGATTTTTTGACTACATAATCAAATTCAATCACTCGTTATTCTCCCTTAATTGACTTTTATTTAGTTGATTAATATTTAAAGTCATGGATCATCTGCAAACCAAGCAAATGAAAATGTCAAAAGAGATTCTATCTTTATTGGAGGACGGATTAATTACCGAGATTGAATATCGCAAGTTTGTAAGTATTTTATCCAATAGTTATCTATTATATTATTTTCATTTAAGGAACTGACATCTTGCAATACATGGAACCTATAGAATATGTCAGCACAATTTTTGAAATCATCAAAAAATTATACATTGCTAAAAACATGGTTGTAAATATTTTCTCATGGAGGTTAACTTGTACATTTCTTAATAAAAATTTTAGTTTCAAAATTGTAATCGGATTGGGCATCACTGTCAGTTTCAATCGGTCGTTGTAGTAGCTGTCTGTGTTCGTTAATAATATTGATTATTTATTGGATAACTGAAGGATTAAAATGTTTAATTAATTATTTATAGGCGTCAGGCCACAGACAAGGAGCTATTTTTGAAATTATGCTGTCAAAATATAAGCAAAATCCGGCTGATGTAATTGAAATATTCAGAAGACTAACATCTGAAGATGAGCAGAACAAGGAAGATGTTCAGTTACATCCTTCGACCACGGAATTACAAAGCGGCATTAATCCGCTAAATATCGATGAAGCAACTGGAAAAAATCCCTTGCTAAATAACGAGGTAAAAATTTTGTTTTCTGTGAATTTTCCTTTTTCGCGAGAATATTTTGCGAAAGAGAAACAAGTTCCACTTCTTGTACATTCAATTATGTTGTGTGGTTAAATTATATTATGTGTGTATTTCATTTTATTTCTATCTCGAAATTAAAGCTAGACCCGCTAAAATAGCCAGGGCCGTAACAAGGCCGGCCCGACCCTGAGGAAAATTGTGAATGTTAACATGACCCGGCCCTTTAACAATATTAAACGACTACTTCAGATTTTAATGCCATTTTATGCTAGTTATAAACGAACATCATTGAAATATTTGCAACAGTTATATAATAATCTGCCGCCTAAGGCGGCAGAAAATTTTCTGCTGTTGGTGAACAAACTTAAAATTTGAGACACATCCTTCACATGTTCAATATGACTATAATATTTTGTCATTTCCAAAATTTCTACTTGAGAATTGATATAGACATTCGACAAATTTAATTTTTTTTAAACGAATATTAATTAATGCAATTATTATAATAATCTGCGTCATTAAAGATTCATTTCTGCTAGAAATAAAACTCACGACATTTTTTGCTACATCCCAATATATTTCATTAGTTTTATAAACATATTTGCGTAAATGTTTTAGAAATATAACACTGAGGTTTCAATAAAGAACTTTGCAATCAACTATCAATGCAACTATCATTGCAAAACCGTTAGAAGTTTCATTTGTTTGAGGAAGGATAATATTATATCTAAAAAATGTACTGCCCTGAGAATCTTTCTCACCTGCCCTCACCATCGGTACGGTACTGAAAATAGCAAAGATAGCTGAAACTCGCCCAAATGAAAATTGCAGATAAATTTTGTGTTGACTTAATTAGCATTTATATTTTTTACAGGTTTTGCTCTGCATATTTGACTTTTCATCCGTGGAAGACATCAAAAAATTTCGTTTGGTTTGTCGGCAGTGGAACGTCACAGCCGAACCATTATTGCGCAAAAGGTCAAGAATTCATTTCAATTTAGATTCGTTGGTGCCAAAAAAATTTGTGCAGGCTACTCAGCATTGGCTTCCGGATTTACCTTTCACTTCATTCAAATTTTCAAACAAAAAAGCAGGAAAATACAATTGGGATTTTTTAGACCTTCAAAGGTTTTTCGACATATGGGGAAAGAATATCCAGGAGCTAAACTTCCACAAAATTGTTTTGTCTCGCCATTATAATTTTGGGTTGGACAGCAGTCCTTGGTTCAGAAAAATGATTAACTTAACGAAATTAACTATCATCACGGACGAACCTATAAGTAGCGAACATCACTCTGAAGAAAGTGCCCATCGCCACGGAACTCGATTAGAAATTCAATTGGAGCGTCTGTATTCGATTAAGTCTCTTTATTTACAAAATTGCGGTATTCTGTTACCAACCGCTTACAAGGAAAATAATTATCATATCATTCCTTTGGAAATCACGTTAAACAATGTTCGTTTCAAACAATATGACCCATCTGACGTTCGTTTAAATGATTTCATCGACTTTAGTCAGGCTACAAAAATATGTGTGGCAACTTTGGGTCAAACCATATTGGATGTGGGGAATCAGATTTTAACGTACAAAACATTCGTTTGTTAGGAAGGGAAATTGTCAATTTCGAAAATGCAAAGGGAAAATTCCAATTCTTTCAAACATCTGCAAATTATGTGCACGCAAATCATTTGGATATCAAACAATTAAGACTGACAAAGTCATCGAAAGTCGATTTATTTGTTCTGCCAAAGACGATTCAAAAACTTCACTTGGACTACTGCTCTGAAATTATTTGCAGTTTGGAATTCGAATTACCAGAGCTCCAGTTTGTATATTTTCAAAGTAGCAGAAATGATTTTAATATGCTGTCTCGTTTTTCAGATTGTCAAAATTTAATTGAATTGCAGATAGCTGCTAAGCACAGGGTAAATGAACCAGCTCACGATTTTCGTGTTGAATGGATTCCCAAAAGTGTTAGGAGAATGAAAATAAGAAATATTAAACTTGTGGGTCCCAACCGCTCACTCAGTCTGGATACTCTAATTATTGAAATCAAGCTTATGCACGACGATGCACATTATGAATCATTTGTTGCTAACGTCGAGAAATCTATTTCGATGATTTCGAAATTGAAGTTGAAAGTATTGGTTATTTCATGCAAGGGTATTCATTGTCCAAATAATTTGCAGACACCACATATTTTGCGAAGAAAAGAACCCATATTATGGGATGCTGCATTCAGCACAAATGTTGCTACGGAGATTATTGTACTAAACAAAAAATTTGAAAAAATTGTCTTAGGCGTCGATGTGAAGTTTGATGAAGTAGAAGGACCTCGCGAAGAAAATCATTTCACCAATTTCGTTGACGAAAAAGCCAACTACTACTACACGTTTACGGATCAACGTGGAAATGCAATTTCGGCTGAAGAATTTGCAAAGTGGACAAAAATGAATGGGCTGGATAAGTACAAATAATGAACTGTCTCTTCCTTGCTTCAAAAAATGAGTAATTTTAATTTGATTATTAACATTGATTGTGTATTATCCCAACATTACCATTTAATTTTGTAATGACTTCTATTTTTTACTGCTTCTTCGGACATCGGATTTGGCAGAATCAAATTATACATATGCAAATAAAAAATTAAATTAATCATTGTTTCACTTCAATGTAAAATGTAATATTGAAAGCAGTGTTAGTTTTCTCTTTTCTGTGTTATGTATTTGTTTGATTTGATGTTACTAAATAAAATTCAGTTTTTTGCGGTTGTAATATTGTGTTATAAAACTTAAAGTGTTTTCTTTGTTTCAGTGAGTTTACGTTGTTTATATTATGTATTACAAAAATTAGTGTTTAGTTTAAAAGTGTCGGTATTTCGCTTAAATGAATTTGAGTGTAGTTTATACGTATTTAAGCTTAGTTTACGTATTTTAAGTTTAATGTAATGGTATTTGAGTTTAGTTTAGATTTTACAGCATTGGTGTTCCCCTTTTTGTTCTGTTTCTCGATCTACTAAAAAGTGAAATTTTATTACTTTTCAAGGGAACCATATGGCTGTCTGAAACCTTAATAAATAGTGCAAAATTAATCTTCAGTTTTGTGAAATTATTACCTTAATATGAAAACCAACATAAAACAGTCTGACGGCTCACAATATCTCAAGTTTATTTGCAAACGCGAAATTCGTATTGGTACTTGCAATCAATGGAGTATCCCGTCGTAACGGTTCGGCTGGCTTGAGCCCTTCCCCACCAGATTCACATAAACAGGTTATTCATCATATGTACTGTAATACGTGTTCGACAAAAGCGGTCATAATGGTGTTAAATAAATTAAGGTTTTACCCCATTAACATTTTCAAAAATAACTTTGATATCTAACGAAATTGTCCTCACATTTTCATTACTTTTGAGAATGTTTGTGTTAGTTAAATCGGCGACAACAATTAGAGCTGTTAAGTATTTTTCTATGCTTTAGCACAGAGTTTTGTTTTTGATGCGCTAAAATTTCAGATACCGACTAATACTTGTCAATTTGGTTATAAATGAAAGTTTGATTTCTGTGCTAGTATGTTTTAAAAATAAGAAATGCCGTATCCGGCCGATTAGGCAGTTATCGAATTTTGAAAAAATGATATACTAGTAGAGTATCCCGCCACCAATAAGCTCCACAATGAGCATTTGATGTAGTTTGAATAAGACAGAAACAAATATGTGCAAACTATACTATAAAATTATACAATAAAATATTCAAAATTTTATATTTTTATAATTTTTCACTTTATGACCACATTTCATCTAACCCTAATTACAGTGCTATGATCCCCTAGACGATATGAGCTCTCCAGACGAAATGTGTCCCACTGGACATATTCAGCCCCCTGACTTAAGCGGGAGACTACATTTACAATTGAACACAAATGTAGTCAATGTAGGTAATTGAAGAAGGACTACAAACGTAGTTAGTTCGGTACAACATCGCCACTCTCATACTTCGGGCTCCGTAGGAGGAGCTTATACACAGACTTTAGCGGATAAAATATCAATCATATTCGTTTGTAAACTTTGTAAACAAAATATGAAAAAGTAGATACCGTGAATGATACTACCATTAACTTTCATACTCCTCGCCCTTCACTGTTACTTGACTATAGAAGAAACGTACGAAGAAACGACATAATATTATCGATATTCGCAAACTAATAAACCTGAGCATCCTGGACTAACAACAATCGGTCGAAAATCAATAAATTATGATATTTATCAGGTAAATAACAACCATATGTAGTCGTATACTGAAGTCTGTATGAGCAAAATTGGAACTCAACTATATACGACGATTGTCGAGTATAAGGCACAACAAAATCAATTATAAGACAACTACAAAAATTGTACGTAGATGAATTTTGACGAAACACAAAGTGAACTTAATAACAACTACGAAAAATCCAACAACAACTGAAATTTATAGTCCAGTATGAATTGAATACAATGTGAACTGTACCATAAATAGTCCGACAATGACAAAGAAGGTTACAAAGAAAAAGTACTATATTCCTGGAAACACTGTTTTTCAAGGATTTTAGCAGGGATTTCAGCTGTGACTTTAAGACTCCCATTTCTTTTAACGTAGTCAATTTATATTAGAAATGGAGCCTGAAAGCTTTGCACACCCACGGATTCAGACGCATACATGCACGGGTTTGTGGATTTCCGTGGAGTCATTGTTTTTTCACTAACATAATAAAGGAGAACCCAATATACATGAAAAATTGAAAAATGTCCGTTTGCTAAAAGTAATAACTGTTTGGCTACATATAATATAATCTACATGAAAGATTATAAGATAAGGGAAATTTACTAGCAGGGTATAGAAATTGGAAAATAGTACACTTTCCTATGTTTGAGTGATAGTTTGGAAATAATTCATATCTCCAATGAGGATACATATAAGAAACAAGTATTATAGTTTGGGTTAGGTTGTAGGTTCAGTCGATAAATTTGTGTTTGCAGAAATCTCTTCAGTATCAAAAATTCCATCCGCGCCACACCATGTTGCCCACATCCGTGATATTGGCCACGAAACTATTCCACTCTCTTTTCTGTAAAACTGGTTGGATCCCATTTGATTTTATTTTCTTCAAGAGGGGAGTTGCTTTGAAATGTGTAGTAGCTAAACAAAAATGGAGGAAAATTTCGATTTTGACCACACCCATAAATCTCGCCGTGCATTTCTTTGCTTTGTTGCTACACATCACACGTTTGATGAGAGCCACTTCAGCGGCAGATTATGGTCATATAATAGCTGCTATCTTGGATGGAGCATCCGCTTGGCTTGCATTTATTTGCACAATCACAATATTGAATAATATGGACGCCATACCAAATCTTATTAATGAGTTCCTGCAGATAGACTTCTACTTAGAAGGTAAACTGAAGTTGTGAAACATTTTTGTAGCAGTATGGTCGCAATAAACATTTTCATATATTTCCCTCCAGACTTCATATTGGCTGTAAATATTACCCAATCGTATATACGATATTGTTTCTCACATATTTTTAATTTTGCACAGAGCTATTCAAAGAAGAAAGAAAGACATACAAGCCGAGTATTTGGAATTCTCTGCTTGGTATGGCCCTCTGCGTGATGATGATGGCAATATTCGGCATTGGAATTCTATTCATACTGTTTGCCACATTCGATAGGCACAAACAACCATTTCGACATTCAGTGGCTGAAATGTTGGGATTTCCCCCATCTCATGCAGACGGCACTCTATTCCGCATAGTGATGGCGGTTTGGCTTTTCCAAGTTGTAACGCAAATCGCTGTAGTAATATTTCTGTTCCTCACGGCGGCAATCGTTGGCATCATGGTTCTGAAATATTGGCTTTCGCTACTGGAGAAAATACACTCGGCAAATGACAAAAGACCATTCAAGACGTACAATATTCTGACAATTGCTGTCCAAGAAGCCAACCGTGCTGTCAATATCATCATTCAATCTCTTCTCATCATTGGGCAATTGCTCCTGGTCGTAAGTCTCGCCGGAACAATTAAATTGTACAACACATTGCCTTTGTCAATATACTTAATACTGCCCATGTTTTTCATGTTGGCAACTGGCGTTGTAGTGGCCACGATACCACAAGGAGCACATATGCTGACCAAGTCCACTGCTGTAATAACCAAGTGGAGAAACCAACCAAACCAATATCTACAGAGGTTAGCGAGGAGCTTGTGGCCAATAAGAGTTGAAGTTGGACCATATTTCCCTATGCAGGAACACACAGTACTTTTATACATGCAAATTGCCATTGAGAACACAATTGATTTGCTCCTTTCATTTTAGTAATAAAAAAGTAACACAAAGGCGCACTTGTAGGTATTGAAAATAATATTATGGAAATATTAATAATAAAATTGCACCTATAGGTAGAATAAAAAATAAAATCCCATTGGAAAACCATAGGAGTAGATAATTATTGACACTACTGTCACCGTTGTTATAGGGTCACTTTAATTTAAAGTAACCATATCACAATGTATTTATTAAGCCACTGGCTACAATCATGTTAAATGATTACATGGATTTGAAACTATAATATAAAGTAATTTAATGTAGTCAATACAGGCACATACATTCTAAGTTTAATAGTGGAAAGGTTTAAGTATACAATACCCACCTGACAGTATATACATAGCTATAGCTTGCACAACATATAAATTACAGCCTTTACGATAGACTTAATTTCAATGAATAGCCATTAGCTTTAAAATAATCAAATTTTTTACTGAAAGAAGAAAATTGAATTCGAAAAAGGAAGATGCCATTAAAAAATGAGCCATTAACTTTAGAGTCGAAATGAGTAGAGAATAATTTTTACGTGGAATCGCCACCAACAATTATTGTTAGCTTATTATCAACACTAAATAGTTTATCATCAGTCCACAGAGTTATAAAGAAAAATGAAAGTGCAATCCTACAAAATGGCCTAGGAGTTGTTCGATTTACCAATCAAGAATAATTTATTTCATCAGGAAAAATGGAATTAAAAGCGTTGTGTTTCAGATGTAAATGTTTACATAGTATGTGTAATAATTAGAAATAAACTATCTTTGAGACACCATATTATAAAGAATGGGGTACTATATTATTAAAAGGTGAAAATATGTAATAAAATATGTAAAATGTGGAAATACACGATATATATAAAAACAAAATTTTCAAGTGGCTGTCAATCATCTTGATTTGATCTGATACAAGTAAATGTAAAGTTTGCGGTTCGGGGTAGGTTGGTTCACGCTGTGTGCATACAGAGAAATCCATTTTGCCGGGACAATATATCTACACTAATTATGGCAGTTTAACGTAAAATAACTAATTCTGAATTTAATGAGAAGCGAAATATTTTTTACTAGTACTACTGGTTATGAATGAAAATTGCATTAATGATAGTAGACATTTCATTTTTACTGTAATAATGCTCCAAAATAACGGGAATACATAGACTTATGACGAACAAACATTTGGCGAACCCAACCATATAAGTTTTAGGGAAATAATTTTGAAAACAAAATTTATTGGTGTTCTATGTTGATTCTTTAGGCTTTATGTCAAAATTGCCAGTTTAGTGCCAAGAGAACATGAAAGTTGGAATCTCGGTGCCGAAAACTGGTTATAATATAATTGATTCTCATAATAGGGAACTGTCCATTTCTTCTTGGCTTGAGGGTTGTATTAATTTGTCAAAGCTAACCATCAGCACAGGCGCCGATTTGTCACATGAGTCGAGATTTGTGTGTTCACAAATAACTCCAATTGAAATTAATTTTGAAAGTGTGGCTTCGATTAAGTCTCTTTCTCTAACGAATTGCACCGTTGTATTACCGTGTCCTCATAAAAACGACAGTCGTCATGTTGTTGATTCAGAAATTACTTTGGACGGTGTTCGTTTTTTACAAAGATGGAAAACTCGCGCACAAAAAGTTTTGACTAATGTTCGTTTGAATGATTTTATTGATTTCAGTCGTGCTGCGAAAATCAGTGTAACAAATCGGGCCGACACAATATTTGACATAACTTGTCAAATTTTCAATTCGCAGTATATTCGTTTACAAGGAGTTAAAATTGCCAATTTGAAACATGCAAGAGGAAAGCTAGTTTCTTTTCATACGTCGGATGATTTTTTAAAACCCATTCAGTTAGAAATCGATGAGTTAAGATTTTCAAGATGTCAGGTTGACTTGTGTGTTCTACCTTACACAATAAAAAAGATGCGCTTAGAAAACTGCTCCATATATTGTGATTCTGCAATCCAATTCCCAGACCTTCAGTTTGCATCATTCCAACTAAAAATGGATCGGCGGGAAGATCAGTCTGAAATTGTTTGGCGTTTTGCAGCTTGTCAAAATTTGGTGGAGTTGGAAATAGGTCCGGATAACTCAAGTGGTAGTATCAGTTATGATTTCGATGTGCAATTGATTCCGAGAAGTGTTAAAAGAATGAAAATCACGCGTATAAATCTGATTGGTTGCAAAATCACACTTAACTTGGATACTCTTATTGTTGAAGTCTGGCCGTATTGTAATAATCATTCATTTTTAACTTCTGCAGCAGAAAACATTTCAGAAATGAATTTGAAAGTGAAAACATTGGTTGTAACATGCATTCCTTCAAACAATGTTCCGCCACGTGATTATCCACTTCGAAATCGAAAAATGTATTTTTGGGAGGATGCATTTGACACATCTGATGCAAAAGAAATCATTCGTCTGAACAAAAAATTTAAAAACATTGTAGTCGGCACAGATGTGATTTTTGACGAAAAAGAAGAGTGTGATCAAACACAAAACGCTGATAAAGAAAGCGACGACAAAGAAGAGTGTGATCAAACACAAAACGCTGATAAAGAAAGCGACGACGAAGAAGAGTGTGATCAAACACAAGACACTGATGAAGAAAGCGACGACGAAGAAGAGTGTGATCAAATACAAGACAGTGGTGAAGAAATTGACGAAGAAGAAAGGGTGGACTTCTCTACTTTGGTTGACAAGAAGGCTAACTATTATATATTTCAAAATCAACGTGGAAAGGCTATATTGAAAGAGGAATTTGAAGAATGGAAGAAAATGAATGGCTTGACAAAGTTTTAATCACCAAAACGGGCGTATCTCAAAATTTGTAATAGGGGGAAGGGGCTCTAGCCGTCTGAGCCTATACATAGATACGCTCTTGATCACCATTATTTTACGGTATGACTTAGTAGCATAATGAATAATTAAAAATATATTATAGTAATTGAATTAATTTAGTTAATTATTTTATCATGAATTTGCAAGAATTTTTGTATTTACTTTTTCATATGTTAAAATATTTTGTGACTGATGAAAACAGTTTTTATACATTGAGTATGAAAACTACCGCATTTTTGTGCGGGAAGTATAGAAATGTTTACAGAAGGTAAACATTTAATATATATTATTATTAAGTATCGTTAGATACTTGTATAATAATGGGTTTTACGTCTGTTCGTCTGTTCGCACCATAACTTAAGAACGGTTTGAGATATTGGACTCAAACTTGGTACACGTGTTATAGTGGTCCATGGGAAGACTAAGTTCGAAGATGGGGTCAATCGACCAACTTCTTCTTGACCTTTGACCTCTTAGACTAACTACCGTATTGATACTACCTGCACATCACACTGCGTTTTAAATGCTGCTATGTCAATTATACTTATGTTTGAAGGAGAAGGCCGCCAACTTTTGAATTCGGAGACAGACAGCGTTTGAATATTTAAAAAAAAGACAATTCGTGTTTTTAAATTTTATTTAACCAGATTAGTTATACTTCTACTAATCGTAAGTAAGTAACACATAGTGTTAGATATGATGTGATGATGCCAGAGTTAATGTTGTCGTGTCGAAGTTCACAACACTCTAACGATACTTTATTGCACCGTTGCAAATGGTTTATTATTATATTACGACGGAAATAAATTGCACCATTTTGCTTTCTACCCAATTGTAAACCAGTGTAGTTACAAACCTTATAATATAATGATCATACTGTATAAACTGTAAATAGTTACGTATTGAAAGATGACATGATATAAAATTTCCGCTGAGGGAGAACAGAGTTATTATATCCAGCAATGGTTGGTCAAATTATTTAAGTTTATGAAATTAAAGATAATTATCTATGTTCTAATTTTGCGTGTTATGTTTGTCCAAGTAAATGGCACACCATTTGCATGAGCAAATACTTGTATTGTCTACGCACTATGTACATACTAAATAAAAACACAAGCTTTGGCTCCACAAACATTTAATAATAATATTTTATTATCGCTAAATGGTCTCTTCATATATTTTAACTTTCGTGTAAGAACCAATGGAAGAATAGAAGTCAAACCGTTCGAGTTAAGAATTTTAAAATCTTAGAACCAAATAATAATCTTATTAGCAATATAACCAAAACATGTAAAATAGCGGTGCAATGTTAACAAATAAATCTGCAAGAAAACGAAATTTTTAATCTTTCTTGCTATAACTGAAGTAACTACAAATATTACAATGACAGCCGTTAAAAATTTAATATTCCAACTGACATTATGACAAACTCTTCATTTTTCATTGCATCTTTAATGGAAATATTTTGCTACATATGTGACAATATTATGAATGCGTGCTAGAATTGTAGTGAATAATTCCACTTTTGTATCGTTTATTTTAGAATTTTGGGAAATATTACATATTGACAGTCTCCAGTAAGTTCAGTGTAAAATATGCAAGTATAATATATGCAGTACAGGAATTGCTTAGCTATTCTTGTCGATTAAACTTTTAATTGATATGCAAAGCAGTGCTGACACTATTTTCTTCCATTGTAGTTTAAATAGGTATTATAACACTGGACAGCTGAAGTTTAGAAGTCGGTTTTAAATATTATAATTTCAATTTCAGTTTTCAATAAAAACATTAAACAGTTAAAAAACAATCGTTTAAGAAAAATACAAATGCAATGTTCAAATAGAGTATTGAAATTTAATTTAAGAACATGTTCGGGCAATTCCCAAACTTTTATGAGCTAATCGGTGATTTCTGTGGACTAGGAAGTTTAATTGAAAATCCGAAACCCTCATCTGGAAGCCAAAAATATGCTCTATGATAATGAAGTTGTACCCTATACTTTTTCGAAAAAATGTCAACTGTAGAAAGATATTATATAACCATATGATTATATGGTTCATGATGGTCCCATAATATTTTTCTACAGTTGACATTTTTTTCGAAAAACAAAACAGTACATTATGATACAGCATATCTTTGGCTTCCAGATCAGGTTTTCGAATTTTCAATTCGATTTTTCAATGCAAAGAAATTACCGGTTAGATCATATAAATTAGAATTGCCCGAACCTATCCTTACTGTAGTATTTACTTATTATTTGGCAGTATTACATGAAAAAGCACATCACGCTAAAAAGTTAAATTTTGGGGACCATTTTGCAAATTGTAAATTATTATACATAGTTGGAATATCAGAATGATATCTAACGAGTGCTAACTAAAGAATATTGCAACAAATAAAAAGCCAGCACATGCAACTATAAAATATGCGATGGATAAAATTATTCATTTTATCAATTGCATTGACGATGATACAAACAGGACAATTGTCAGAGCTTTTAGTTTGTATCAATGAAAAAATCTAAGTCGCCTTTGTAAATGACAGAGGCACTATTGAATGTTTTTTTAGTGTTGCTAAGATCGTTATAGGTTACATTTTTCATAGTCTCATCGCGAAGAGTGAACCAGGTCCACTTCGGTTGAGCCGCTAATAGTTCAGGTGTGGGAGCAGTATTCATCCAGTCCATTGATATAGGTTTGTCTCCAACGACATCCAGCAATCTCTGATATTCTCTGATGCAAAGTTCCTTTTTGTCCCACATAAAGACAGAAGCCACATCCACAAACTCTTGCCCTGGCCAAAATTCATCAAGGCCTCCATGCCACAAAGACCAAGTCCAAATGAGAGAGGTGAGTTTGTGTCGGTTAGTCAAGTAATCGTGCGTTATTTTATACAACTTTGCAGTTCCGTTCACTCCAGGGCGTCCTCTCCATATATACTTTTTGTTATTCATCCTGTTAAGAATATCTAAGATCGGTACAACTCCTGCTGCTTGTAGTTTTTGCAAATATCGGGCTAGTATGTCCAATTGCACCTTCCATTCTTTATTCAAGGTAGTCCCATCTTCTATCAGTTGTTGCCATCTTGTTTCCGCATCCACAGTAACACTTGTGTTCACAAACACGTCCATCAATACAAGTGGGCTGAAAGCATCCCAGTAAAGCTTCACCAACTGACCATTGTTCCAAGTGGAAATTGTTTCATTCACAAATGTACTCCATGCAAGTACACTATCGGACGTTTTTGGCAGGGAAGTGGGTATAACCCCGGGATATTCTCCAGAAATATCGTGAAATATTTGTTGAGCTTGTTCATTTACGCCTGCTCTATTCACAGCTAATCCTGCAATCGTTTTGGAACCAGATATTTCACGAAAATATTTTAACTGTTTGGCCTTTCTAGAGTCTTCTGTCTTCATTGTTCTCTATCAGATAATTTAAAGCAAATCCATTTACATTTATTTTAAGCTCCAAAAATTTAGGTTAATTACGAATTTAACATAATCAAGTGCCTTTTTTACTCATTATTGCAAATTACAATTTGCTTACTATGGAATAACGTATTCATAAAATTGTTTGACATGTTGAATTGAAATGTGTCCATAAAATCAAACTATGCTATGTCTTGCATTGCTTTTTAACTATAAAAGTGAGAGCATTAAATATTGTACAGAAAATGATATGTAAACTGTCAGTGAAGTTCTTGTAAAATGAAAAAAAAATTGTAAGAAATTAAAAATGTCAATTTTTTAAATATTTTTCTTTCAAACTATATGGAAAAAGTGTACACTATTAACTGGATTTATTGTTACAATTTTAAATTTATAACCACCAGTCTACCACTGTTCCTAACATTTCATATACAATAAAACAACAATAGCAAAATGTTCGTTTGGAACTGTAGTATGAGTGGAATATTTCTGTAATGTTTATAGGATTTTTATGTAATATTGTAAATGATTTTTTTATTACTAATGTTTAATTGTTTAAATATTATTGTACCTTCATTACACGTATGATATGAAATATAAAAAACCTACTTCGTTTTTAGACACTTACTTTAATAACATCCACCGTACTCATTTGTTCCTTCATATTCTTTGTCAATTCAGCAAACTGTATGAACCAAAATGTAAGGAAAAGTAAATAATATTTTTAAGCAAAATATTTCCTTTTCAGCTCTCTTTTAAATATCATTTTAAAAAAAGTGAGCAACAATAACAAAATTAAATAGTAACAGTTAAGTACTTGGTAATTTAGTATGCAAAATTCGGTGATCTCTTATTTTATATTTGGAAAACATCTTTATGTAGATGCAAATATCTATTATTCGAAAACGGGTTTATTCTTATGTGATTTGTTAAAGCCTATTTAATAATAATAGGGTATTTAGTGAAAATTTTCATAAAGTTCACATCTCACCTGATGGTTGTATTTGTTGTATTGTGAGTCCATATTTTTTCTAAGGATGATACTTTCATTCAAAAATTCTCTCTG
>JABASD010001816.1:0-33877 GCA_019776165.1 Pogonognathellus flavescens
TTAGCGTGAATATGACTGTAGACAAGGAAAAAGGAGAAGACAAATAAAAAGAAGAAAATTTCTTTGCAATGAAAATTGTGCGTTACAATTTGTGTGTGCTTTTTGAAATGATTTTTTGGCATCAGTCAGTGTATCGTGACAATATTGCGTTTATTTAATGATTATGAGTTTTCATGCCTTTCAGAATAATCCATACACGCGTAACTGTGTAACTGAATAGACTTTTGTCATGCAAACAATAAAAAAATTACTAGAAATATTTTATATTTCCTTCACTGTTAAAATATCCTCAACATTTTCAGCTGCATTATTTTAGCCGTCTCACGCTCTTCAATTATTTCAAAAGTAAAAATTTATTAGTTGCACAAAATGTGCGGCAGCCAAAGCAATCAACGTAACGTTGATGGATGTTTACTTTATGGAAACCATTGAAGTTCTCTTTATTTATTTACAAATTAAAATAAAATAAGAACTTGATGCAAACAGGGAAAAGTACTAATAGATGATGATTATCTTTTGCAGCAGGTTCAGGTAATAAAAGTAACGTTACTTTTATTACCTGAACCTAAATTAGTCACGTCATGGATGAACTAGTCAAAATTGCTTTGGAAATTTCGTTTCGTGTTTCCTCCTCAGAAAATCCATGTTTTATGCGTGCTTCTGCTTATATATACGTCAACGCAGTCCTACATAATTTTTTCTTGTATTTATTTGCGTCCTGGGAATTGAAAACATCTTTTAGTACTGTCCACCTTAAAGTGTGCATAAATAATTAGTAATATTATAATTACAATTGCATACTAGTGCATGTTATTGTGGATGATATAATTAATAATTAGCAAAAAACACATTGTATAAGTATATATAATTTAAATGCAACTACAGAGACTAAGTACTCGCACGAGTGTAATGTATTGATTGCATGCAAATGAATATTATGAATGGGAATAAAGTGTGTGTGTCTCAGGGAGAAACTAATTAACCATAAGGATGAAGGATTAAAAACATGATTTACTGAACAAATGAAAAGGTTAAAAACACGCATCAGTTACACATCAAATACAATAAGTCTCAAAAAACATTGCGAAAAATGAATTAAGTGAGCAATTAAATTTAAAAAAGGTTTTCTTTTCCAAATGATTGTTCAAGGGTTGGGAATGGAGTTGAAGGCTGCGAGGATATTAATTCTTCCATAGCCGTAGGCATTATTGGGCCATTCTGCAAGAGCCGTTCTGCATGCAAGTCTTTCCAGTGGAGTTGAAGCCTTCGGTCTCACCGCCGTGTCTTCCAACGCCGACACAACTTGATCATACTTCAAATTCGGATTTTTGGCGAAGAGAAGTGCAGTGGCTCCCGCCACATGAGGAGTTGCCATACTCGTCCCGGACAAAGTCGCGTAAGCATTGTCGTCTGTGTACCACGTAGACAAAATTTTAACTCCAGGGGCACTCACTTCCGGTTTACTTTTGACCAGTCTGAACAAAGACCCTAAATTCAGTGCCGGACCTCGGGAACTGAATTCGGCCACCGCATCATTTACATCCGTAGCACCAACACTGATCACATTGTTTTGATTTCCGGGCGATCCCGTTGTGGCACAGAAAGGTCCACTGTTGCCAATTGCAAAAATTGGAATGATTCCTACCTTTTGCCACTTTTCAATCACCGCGTTGTAAAATGAGTTCGGTCCATTTCCTCCCCAGGAGTTGGAAACTATTTTCGGACGGGCAGCGCAATCTTCAGTTACTGTACCATCCGCAGTTCTAGTGTATGGACAAAATACCCATTGACCACAAGTTGTCAAAGCCATTTCCCCACATCCCCCCGCGTCACTACAACCCTTGCATGCGATCCAAGTACTCTCCGGGGCCACCCCAACTCCTAATCCTCCGGCAATTGATCCCATCGTGTGAGTTCCGTGTCCATTTCCATCAGTGGGTCCGGAAGTTGAGGTATCCGTGAATCCATCCAACCATCCAAAAGCTGGACGATAATTGTCCTTCAAAGCCACGTGCGTTCCTCGCACTCCGCTGTCGATATTCGCCACCACCACCCCCTTCCCCTTTGTGGTTGCCCAAACTTGTGTCGCGTTGATTTTCTCCACTCCCCATTGAACACCCGTTCCGGGGGTTACGGCTTGAGTGTCCGTTGCTTTTGTAGAAGCCGCAGAAAATACCTGCGGAAGTCCAATGGATTGCAACTGCACAACTTCCTCCTTTCTGATCACGAATGCCGCCAGAGGAATTCCCGCGATGGCTGTCAGAGACGAACACTTGGCATTTTTGATTCCGATTCGGTTGGCAATCCAGAAAGGGGTGATTTCTAAAGTGGGGTCGATTCTTTTCAGTTCTTCAATCAAAGGACGTTGAACGGCTTCCGTGGAGGAGATCAAAGACGCCTTTAATTTTGCAGCTGGATCGTCGTCCGTACGCGTGAAGAATTTCTCAACGTCAGTTGCAGGCAGATCCAACATTAAATTCACCCGCTCTGAAGAACTCTCCTTGCAAAATGTTTCCAAGTCGGGAAGGATTGTACCCCCTTTAGGGAGAATTTGGGAATTGACTTTAAAGACGCACAGGAGGAGAATAACACATGGCAGAAGTAGTCGGGGAGGAGGGGCGGAGAATATTTTCATTTTATTACCAAACAAATCAAAATTGAAAAACAATTAAAATTAAATGAATATTTAGTTTATCCTAAAATTTGTATCTTTGCTTTGCGGAGTTTGTTTGGAGACAGAAAGGGAACTGAGATTGCTGTTGGTTTTATAGGCTAAACGAAGGTGTTGCAGTTTAAAAGACTCGTTGGGCTGAATTATTAGTATAATTCTGTTTACCAGGAATCCCAATTGATGAGGCTTACTACGTCATTGTAATCAAAAGCGGAAAAGTAAAGTGTGGGATAAAGATGTAAGTGAAGTAAAGACCGTGAGATAAATAAAGTAAACGCTATTTTTATTCTCGGCACATTTTTGAAGAGAGTTGCTGGAAGAGGTACCTTCATCTTATTCGCAATTTCTACAGATACTCCTACATGTACCTTGTCCAACACAACTTCACTTTGGTTTCATTGTGTGACGTCCGTGTGCAATCACCGTGACATTTACACACTTCAGCCTTTTAACTCTAAAGTAAATAGAGATTCTTACAAACGTTTGCCTGATTTAATGATTCATTGTCACTTTATATGATTGTCTTAAAATACAAGTATGAGTGTTCAGATGTAGAGAACGAGTGCTGACTCAATTTAAGACCTTAAATATCCTTTTTTGCGTACGAAGATTACAGAGATTGAACATCTTCTTATAAGCTTCATACTTTTCAAAGCATTGTTTGGAATGCACGAAGATTATAATTGTTTACTGAAAGGAGGCTGAGGTCGAATTTGATTCTTGTGCTGCTAAATAAGTTAAATTGCGTAATTTATGCTTAAAATGTGTGCGAACTTTCATTTACTTAATAGATAAAAAAATTGCTTTCAATTTATTCTTTCTTAATTTTCAAGATAATGCTAAAAGTATCTACAAATATAACCAAAGCTAAAATATAAACATAAGTATGTAGTGTACTTACAACGGAGCATGTGTTCTTTGAGTCTTCGCTAAACTAAACCAAAACTGGCATGGTCAACTGACTCTCAGACCTTTTGATGCTTCATAATAAAAAGTTGTCAGTGAGTTTATTTTCTGCAAAGGTAGCTTTAGCTAACATCGACTAATGGGGAAGTGTTATCCCCATTAGTAATTTTTGTAATTTTGACGTGACTCTTAAGATTTATGTTTACAGATTTTTGTGGTGCCTTATTTCATTTTTAATAAACAAGCCATAGCCAATAATAAGGATGTGAATAAAATGGCAACATTATTTTCGTTTGCATGTTGTGTTTGAATAGTTATAAAATAAAGGTAGCTAATTGTTAATGGGAATACTGTTTAGCGCAAAGAGCAGAGAATAAAAGTGATTGTTGAGGATATGTAAATGTGACAGGTTTTGTTTGATTAATTATGGCAGTTTTCTTGTAAAGAGTTATCTGACATAAATAGCTGACATGACACAAGGGAACAAAGAAGAGAAGAGGAGTGGTTGCCAATTAAAATTATTTATAGACGCAGCAATAATTCACACGTAGGCAGAGTACCTACCGATATCCACAACTTCTAACACTATAGCTTATCATAATATCATAACTTAATAATATGTACCTAGTACATATTACCTAGTACATGTTATTCATTTTGTTGAAGAAGAGGAGGAAGTTATTTGTGTATGGGTGAGTAAAAATGCGACTAATTGTAAGTGGAGGATGAATTGTTTGAAAGTATATTATATAATTGTGTGTATTTATAAGTACCTAATTATTAGTTATGTATGTGTACGATCCTCATCAGGTGTTGTACATTCCTGTAATAGATTCTTTCTTTGTGCTCTACAGAGGGTGGAAACTTACTATTTGCATAACTTGTCAAGGATGTAACTCTGAAACTAAAAGGTGCATGAATTTTATTTTTTCTCACGTCTGTAGTGTAGAAAATGGGCTTTCAAATGCAGTGTTTACATTTTGAATATTTCAAAAAATGACCAAAAAAATTGACCCTGAGTGTAAGAGGTTAGTAAAACACGTTTCCAAAACACCATGTAAAGTGCTGGCGCGGCGTTGATAAAACCGCTGTTTCAGCATCCCGAAACCATAAAAATCCAAGGGGAAAATATCTGGTGATTTCACTGGAATTTCTGTGCTTCATCCAATGTAATGATGAACATGCTGCGTTTACCTAACCGGTACTTTTCATACATTTTTCTTGAAGTTGTCTTCCGAAAGTTGATGTGACTTGGCTTTAATGCGTGAACTTCGCATTTTTTAGCAGTTTTCTCATTAGATCCTTATGAATAATGGTATTTATGGTAGTAGGGCTTACCCCAAACTGTTTGGCAATGACAAGTTGACTTGGTGGGTTTTCTTTCTTAAAATATCTGGTGATTTCACTGGAATTTCTGTGCTTCATCCAATGTAATGATGAACATGCTGCGTTGACCTGCCAGGTATTTTTCATACATTTTTCTTGAAGTTGTCTTCCGAAAGTTCATGTGACTTGGCTTTAATGCGTGAACTTTGCATTTTTTCGCAGTTTTCTCATTAGATCCTTATGAATAATGGTATTTATGGTAGTAGGGATTACCCCAAACTGTTTGGCAATGACAAGTTGACTTGGTGGGTTTTCTTTCTTGACCAAAACCTCAACGTTCCTTAACAACTCCCTGATTCTCTTGCGTGGAGCCCTTTTAAATTGGGGTGTAGGAAGTCCCAGTGCAGCAGCCTGGCGGATTTTTCTACTGTTCTGAACGATATTATGTATTGTTCGTAGAGATATGTGAAAACCAAGTTTTATGACCTCATTTAGAATGAGTTTAGGGGTCAAATTCGTTTTGGAAAACGGTTTTACTAACCTCTCACACTCAGGGTCAATTTTTTTTGTCATTTTTTGAAATATTCAAAATGTAAACACTGCATTTGAAAGCCAAGATTCTACACTACAGACGTGAGAAAAAATCAAATTCATGCGCCTTTTAGTTTCAGAGTTACATCCTTGACAAGCTGTGCAAATAGTAAAAATTCACCCTCTGTAGGGGGAATAATAGTTTATTTCATAACATACAATGACTGCCTTGTTACATAAGGTAGCCTTAAAAGACTCAGTCAGTATAACGAAAACATCCATGTATAACGGGTAACACTTGAAAATTTTGTGGTTATAAATTAATTTCTAACAACGCATTTTATAAAAGAACTATTTTTATTATCAATCGTACGCTACTTTTAACGTAGGATGTACTTTTGATATAAAATTTTTCATTACTTATTATTATTGTTGATTTATTTTAGATGTAATATTATCAGTATTTTAGACTGGGAGTGTGGGCAGTGTGGCTATATATTAAGGGCGCAGAAAAATTTCACTCGGTAATCCCCAATCCCTGAAATTTTCATCGCCCTAAGGATACGACATGAAATGAGTACAGACTTAGGGTAAATTTTATCGGGTAGTTAATTAAGTTTTCGACTCTTTTATTTGTTGATTTGTTTCGATTCAATATCAGATTGCTATTAAAAAATAATATATGTTGTCTCACGTTGTCTCATTCATCCCAGATGCACCTTGCGGTGGCGATAGTTTTTTAATATTCAAATTTAATTTACAAAATAAGTAGTGTAAAACTTGACTTTTCGAAAAATCAAAAAAGAAAAAGTCAAAAACTTAATTAACTATCCCATAAAGTTTGTTCAAAGTCTGTACTCATTTCCTGTCAAAATCCTTAGGGCAATACTTTTGGTATTCTCGAGTAAATGATTTTATGAGTTATCTATGTCACATTTTACGAGATATCTTTTTGGTAAATACCTAAGGGACAATCAAAAATGAAAAAATTGGACAAATGTCAAAGTTTAAAAACGAGATTTTTTGTTCAATTTCAAGAATTCGAAACTTTGACCTTTAATTTCAAATTTTGCGTTTCACTGATTTTGAGGATTTGTCAAGCAAGCAATTTTACATAATCCTGCTGCCTCATTAATGTTTAGAAAAAATTGTGGTGGCCATAAATCACCATAACATGAAGGCATCGGGCAGAACTTAAAGATTTTTACTGAACTTTTAGGCCACCCCTTCTTACTTCCAGTGCCGCTTATATATAATGAATACCCTGTACATGCAAATACAGTATTGCTAAAAATTTCTTATTGTAAAACCTCATTATAAAAATACAATTTTATTTGTATCACTTGAATTATTATAGACTACGATCATTACAAGTAATTAAGTATGAGTCAATCAAAATCATTTTGTTGCAAAATTCCGTTCTCTCTTAATATACTTATATTTGATTACAATCACATAATTTTTCCTTATAACACATAATTAATAAGTTCTAGCGAATCCTGTCACAAATTGAATTGAATATCTGTAGAGTTGTATTAAAATTAACATTTCAAAAATACTACGAATTCTAATGGCTAAACAATCAAATAATATTGTAGCATAATAGGTGTCCATATATTTATTGCTTCTCTATCTTACAATTTGAATGGAATGCTTTTGGAAGGAATGACGAGCATATTTCGAAAACGTTGACGAAGAGAAATTGATACATTCACGATGAGTTAAGGTACTTCCCGTCATTCTCCCTTTACAATTTGTCTTTTTGATTCATTAACTCACAGCCAACAAACGAAGAAGAGGTAAAGATGAGAATGAATGAAATTCCCGTTTTTGTATGACTATGTGTATGCAAAGTATCTATTGCAATATGATGATTACTATAAGAGATGAACTTATTTATGGAGCTGTAGAGTAGAGGCAATAGGAATAAAATGAGTTATCTATTGAGAATTGGAGACGAGAGGCACTCTGAAGCGCAAAAGCGATAAGTAAATATTTATACTGAATGTGAGTCCGAAATATTGTTAGAAATACGTATTTATAGTAGCTGTAATATAGCTGTAGTAGATATAAGTCTCACACAGCGAAGAAAGAGATATACGGATACATTTATTAAAAGAGTGTCCATTTACAGTCCTGTGATGACTCTCACTCAAGCCCAGTACAAAAAGCACAACTACTGTCTCCTCTCAATCTCAAAAGTGATGATAAGACAGGAGAAGAAGGGAGAAAGAGAATATTCATGAAACGGTTCGTTGGGTTTTGTGTGTTGGGAGTGTTAAAGTGTACGTGTTGGTTGTTGGTGAGAGTGGAGTTCTGTTCTTGCTCTCCGGTTGTCTGGAAATATGGTGATATAAAATGAATAGTGAATACTTGAGAGTGAAGATGTAGAGTGAGACCAAAGTATTTTGTATAAAGTGAGTAGTGTGTAAATCCCCACGGAGTCTCGGCTCTCCTGAATGAGTTTTCGCTTGCGCGCCCAACAAATCTGTAGCAATTGGCCATCAATCGGCGCACTGTCAGCCCACTAAAACCAGGCTAACTTATCACTAAAAAGCAGAGTGCTACAAAAGTACCACCCCTGGCCAAAATCCACTTTCTAAACTATAAATATACCTACCAATTTTAACCTCATCTTTAACTTGTGCTTCTCGTCATAACACAACCAACTCTGTAGTAGTCTCTTAGTTAGCTTTGTTCTTCGTTCGCACTCAACATTTCCTTTTCCTCGAAAAGTCTAAACTATTTTCTCCGTTACAACGATTAATTAAGAATAGGTTAATAATAAGCAATCAAAAATGTCAACGAAATCGGACGAAGGTCCAACGACAGCATTTTCGATACAAAATATACTTAGCAATAAGACAGTGGAAGGTGTGTGGACAACTTTATTGGGGAGTCATCATAATGTTGATCCCGATGGAAATAGCAATGGGAGACCTCCAAGAACTTCTTCAGAGTGGGACTCCGAAGCACTTGACATGAGAATGAAACATCAATTTAAAGGTAAAAAATTGTTCTTACTAATACATTTGTCAGATCCGCTATTTTTTACATTAAATGTTGTAGTTATAGTCATTTTATGGTGAGTTTTATTCTAGTTTTTACTTTTAAGTTTAAAGTTTAGTTTTAGTTTAATTTTAGTTTGTTCTTCTGGATTAGTTTCTTCGAAGTTTTTAGCATTCAGTTTAGGTTTAACTGGCAAGATATTCCTCATTTAAATTAATTTAAGAATAAAAATGAAGTTAATACGAGGTTAAACACCTCGTGATTGTGAAAATATATACGAATACATTTCCTCATTTTAATGACATTCTTGTTTTCTGGAAATCTCCTCTATAGACAATGAAATGAAACCAAGAAAGAAACGTTCCAGAGCAGCATTCTCTCATGCACAGGTACGAATACAAATTTTTAGTTTTTCAATTGTGGTTCAACTTAGAACACTTTTATCCATCCAAGCAGGAATAAACTTGTTAACGGATGATCATAGTCATAATATTGCCCAGCACTTAAATGCAAGTGTCCATGAAGCCATAAGAATTGAAATATCTATTAAATGAGATAAGATTCAAATAGCATTATAAGTAGTATGCAGCTAATTCATTTACATACAATTCATTTGTTAAAGGTTTACGAGTTAGAACGCCGCTTTAGTCATCAGAGATATCTTTCTGGACCTGAACGAGCTGACCTCGCACAAGCCCTTAAGCTCACAGAAACACAAGTAAGTACGAGTGTGTGGTGTGTAAATAACATTATCAACATTCCAATCATGGACTGACATATGAAATGATGCAAATAGACTTTAGTGCTAATTGCTGCTCAATTTTCAACAGTGGAAAATACTTTCTTTTCAGAGTATAAGCAATTACTGTAAATACTTATATTATCAGTATCAGTTTCTGCATACGCAGGTCACAAAGTGCACAGGATGTGTGTTTAACATTTTTGGTAATTGGATGCTGAATTTTATAGAATAGCTTTATTATCAGCGTTCAGTACAGGCAATTAATCAAATGGCGATATTTGTTTTATTTACCCAAATACGACACCAAACATTTATGAGCATTGACGAATTCCTTTCTCCTGTTTTCGTGCCATTATATTTTATATCAGTATAGGTAATCCGATGTTCCTTTAATGACTGTAAGAAGTTGTAGACTATTCGTGGCACCTATTCAATCTCGTGTATTTTACTACTCCTGGTGTTGTTTTTCTCGTATTACAGTACTTTGATCCCCTCTCCATTTACATAGTTCATAGACATTACTTGCGTAGTTGCATATTATTATTTAAAGTGCACATTCTTATGTATATTTTCATAACCACACGTCTTTCCAATGACTTCTCATCTTCGTTTTCTAAGTAGTCTCGGTTTGGTGTGTTTACTCATTGAAAGTGGAGATGATGTTATGAATAATATGATGTGTGTACCGTTGAGATTCATCTACATAGTTATGTCGTAGCTAGTGAAGTTGTTTGAGATAAATCCACTTGGAGAGTGGGCTGCCTATTGTCACTCACTATTTTAGCTCTCAATGTCTGAGTCTTTCTATCTCTCTCTCTCTCTCTCTCTGATTGAATTAGTCGATTTTTCAGCCTTGAATGGTAATATCTCTCTCTCTCTCTCTCTCTCTGATTGAATTAGTCGATTTTTCAGCCTTGAATGGTAATTTTCTTCAAGAAGATAATTTATGCGTTACACGGGGTTTTACATATTTTATGAATTTTGTAGGTCAAAATATGGTTTCAAAATCGACGTTACAAAACCAAACGTAAGCTTCAGCAAGATATCACTTCCCCATGTCAAATACCTCAAGCTAGGAAAGTCGCCGTAAAAGTCCTCATGAAGGATGACAAAGTAAGAAGCTTTCCTTATACTTTTAATGATTTACTTGGCTTTAGGCTTTACCAAAGTCTTGATGGGACTTCATTATTCACTTAAGCAAGAACGGCAAAGAACTGCTTGTACTTGAATCACATTTACATTTTATTTTTATTCGTAAAGATGCTGAGTGAATGGAAATATGAGGAGTTTTTATGAATATTTTTGAACTGACAGATAGTGTACAACCGTGATGAAATAAAGCCTTATCTCGACCCAACAAATTTTCTATTCAGTTCGTTTTATTCTTACTACTGCTGGCCGTTTCATCCAAACAAACCCTTCGCCAATCCTATTCAAGTTCAAGAACTCCAATAATTTTAGCACACAGTCAAAACAAATATAAAATACTAGAAGGCTTAATCTATAGTAAGAATGTGTTTCGAATGTGTTCTCATAGTTAGTTACCTAGTTAGTAATTATACTTAGTAATAGATAAAATAAACTCGTACTCATTTGTTGATAAACTGAAAACACATTTTAGTTTCTATTACATATTGGTAGAAAAACTGATGTGTAGTAAGTCCCTATATTGTTATGTACAACTCTCTAACCCCGGTGCGGTGTGTTGTTACGTCGTTTCAATTATAGTATTATTATTGTGTCCGCATTCTTACTTACGTTAGTTAATTGTCAAATAATGTGAACACTATGTGAATATACTTTATCATTGCACTTAAATAAAATAGCAAATAATTGTTGAAGATATTTTCATGACTGCCAAGTCTTATTATTATCATTCATATTTGTATGAAAAACAGTATATTATGTAAAAATTTCCATTTACTACATGTATTGTACCTATTTTCAATTTATTTGATTATACCAATAAATAACAACAATTGGTTACGATGATTACATTGTTAGTGTACCACTTTTCATTTCTTACTTCTTTTAACTTAAGCAAACAAAACATGCATAAACTAAGGTATAGTTTATTACGCCTTTTTCACAAATATTTTATATGGTTAAGATTTTATTACAATTTCGGCTACATAACAACATCTACCAGTATAAATTGCTAATTATTGCCTAGAAAATAATATTATTTTCTTTCACATGGGAACATCTGCAATATTATTATTCACTAAACATAATGTAAATTCATGGAACTAAGTAAAAGAGAATACATACATTACATTCATATACGTATTGGGGCAAAGAAAGATTGAAACCGTCGCTTGTGTGTACGTCAGCTACTAATAAGTTTACCTTGTGAAATCTTTTTAATACTGAAACTTAAAATCAATACAAAACATATTATACCTACCACACAACCATAAGGATAATATATTTCAGCAATAATTAGTACAAACACTTACGCTTTTATTTCATCATGATTGCATAGATTAAGGAGAATACAAATATGGGGTCTCGGTCTCACTCACCCCCTCTTGCAAAGGCACACTACTCTCACCTAACGCTAAATAACACGTTTCAGGCAAATAAAAATAGAGTTGGATTTAATTCGCCTAACTACTTAACTCATTTCATTGACACTTCGATACACAATGACTGGGGCACACGTCAACGCCCTTGCGATATAGATAGTACACTAATGTAAATAATAGTAAACCGGTTAAACACCGCAGTAGCCAAGAAACGTAAGGAACAGTGACACTGTGGTGTGAACTACGACACAATAACATTAACTGTGAAACCGTTCTATGTTAGCAGCAATACAATTTCTATGACTGGTACGTGCATTTAAAAATAAAAAGCCTTCCAATGGACCACTAGAACAGGTGTACCAAGTTTGAAGTCATTCTCTCAAACCGTTCTTGAATTATCGGGCGAACAGACGAACAGACGGACAGACAGACGCAAAAGGCATTTTTATACAAGAAACTTACGTTTCTCAATAAACCATTGATAAACAAATTAAAAAAGTGTCTTAAGCAAAAATGAATTTAAAAATCGCATGTTTTTGACTTAAATGATCTCAAATTGGATAAGAAATTGTCAATGTCATGTCAAATTAATCATGTATAATTAACTGATGCCAATACAATTGTCAATGAGCAGAACACAGATGGATTTAAGTCCACGCAACCGTGCACGAGCAAATTGTTTGCTCTTTTTAAAAGTTATTGTATGCTCATTGTTTCAAAATTTACTTTTTAATTGCTCATATAAACAATTAACAATAATTATTACATAAAATCCTGTCGGTTAGCAACATTTGCAAGTTATCTGTAAGTGCTTAGTCTTCCAATTGACCATTTGAGTACATGTACGAAGTTTGAAGCCATTATCTCAAACTGTTCACGAGTTACCGTACAAACAGACAGACAGACAACGCATTCTCATTCAACTTTCATTCCGGAACTTAATAAGTCAATGAAATTGCGTCGAATTGAATAGACCTGGATGCATAAGAAATTAACAGTGGCTTGGCTGGAGACTACTTGATTTGATTGAAGGAAAGTGAGTGGATGAGAGAGAAGAGGAAGTAGAGAGAAAGGAGTCCCACACACAAATCAACGCGGAAGGCCTTAAAGTGGAGGAAACGCGATTGTTATTGCAGGGTGAAGAGAGAAGTCCAAGTGTTTTGACGGGCTGATCTGTCAATAGCGTCGTGTGCTCTTTTTAGGTACATTTCCACAAAGTTTCCTATCTTCCCTCTCTGTCCATGTATTTATTATTTTCCACTCTTCATACTTTTACTGCTCTAGTACTAATACTAACCATAATATACATTATCCGCATACATTCATCATGTTATCCCATAAAAATGTTTTGTTGGTCTTACTTAGCTCGTTTCTTTTAATGGCTAAGACCTCAAACCTAAATGTCCCGTAAAGTTTGTCGCGTCTAGACACCAACACACGGCAGCTCTATTACCAAAAACGAGTACAACTAAATACTTATGTGTGTTTCATCTATTACGTTGTGGTCTGTTGGTGTTACGTTATTAATGCACCACATTATACGGAAACCACCCGGACTGTTGATTTTGCTTTGACCCTCTGTACCTCTCTGCAACTTTAAGGAAGCTTAACAGATTAAACAAATAATATTACTAAAGGGATACTCATCCACACATCGATAATTTGTGGTTTAGCACAGTAGAGTAATATTACACGGGTCTCCGTCTATTATCATATACGGACACATACGACATATAGCTATATGGTATGACACGGATATGGAAGAGGACTTATGTCTTTTTACATGAAAACTACCTTTACCTTCTATAGCATTTACTCACAATGAGTGAAATAGAATTAAGCCTTCAATGTTGTAGTAGGAGTTTTAGGAGTAGTAAAAGTTCTGGAGCATTTTTGTAAGTGTTGGGATACGAGTTGAATATTAGGGCGAACTACAAGCGAAAGAGCTAAGTGAGTGTTGTCGGTGTGAGTTACGAAGATCGATAGTTGTCCTTTATGTTCTCAATAGGAACGGTGAGAGGCATCCGTTTTCCTTTTGTGGCAAATGAGTGCACAGTGCGATGATGACGGCCGTTCGTTTGCAATTTATTCTCCTGTTTGACTATTATTATAATATTTTAATGCATTAAACACGATTACTATGTGCAGAGGTGGTGCTGTGGCCGTATAGACACGTCCGAAGCAATAAAATCCGTTTGATCCCGTTAATAAATTGGAAGTTGTGTTATGCAGGTTGTGTGTGTGTGAGACCAAACGGAGTTGTTAGTTTCTTAGATAACTTGCCGTTTTGTTGTTTGGCTAATATAGAGAAAACTGCGTTGCGTTGTTGGAAATGAGGCAGAAGTGTTGAGATGGTACCACCTTGTACTGACTCCTGTACTTACGCTCCAAACCTGTGCACTCTGCCTAATATCGTCATAATAATACCAGAGGATGGATTATGAACAAATGCTTTGCTCCATGTTCCATCAGCACCTCACACTCACTCCACCAGATTGTATTAAATTATCAAAAACTACTCTCCAAAACAGCTATAGATCTACTCTGCTTCTCACAATAAAACATAACTTGGTGCTTCGATTGTGTCATACTCACGCAGATTTCTCACGTTGATTTGATACCTTGTAATTTGCCTAATGGACCAATAACCTAATGCATCCATTCCCATTCTCAATCGCTTTTGCAGCACCACTCACGACTCAGACCACTGCCTCAAGTAAAACTACACTTAACTTATGCACGCGTCTATTTCCACATTTATGCAATGTGCCCCTTTACAACAGGGTGCTCCGACAGTAATGTAAGATTTGATTTAATATGCAAAGATCTAAAATGATATGTTCATAGTACTGCAGTTTTACTTCCGATATTACTAACTGTCTTTATAAAGTGTAATAATAGTTAATGCTTTAATAGTATATATGTACTTTATTCGCTTTTAGTAGTAATATCTGATGCTGTACACCTACTACTATTCTTAAGTTTCAATTTTTAGATACACATTTAGCGATTAGTGTTCCTAATTTATACATTTGTGTTACTGGAACTGGAAGTAAAATAGTACATTGTCATAAGAAATAATAATATAACAATAAACTTTAAAATGACTTTTCTTGCAGACAGGTTAATTATACACTTTAGACATTCAAATTGTTTTTATATTATATTGTTTCACACTTTATAAAATGAAAAACAGAGTTAAAGTTAAAAAGGAGGGGTGCATAGATTGTTAAAATGTAAATTACAAATGTTTCTTTCGCTTTCTTATGTTTGCTTGTTTATTCACGCGTTGTTTATTTACACCCGGTGCTGACCAGTTTATCACTAGTAGTATTACAGGTCCAGTAACAACTAGGATGCCATACTTACAATAAATTAATAACCTGCCGTACTAATAAATTATTAGTACAAAATGCACAGGTTTGGTGGCAAATGGGTCAAAAATCACGAATAACTGTTTTTAGATAGATAGAATTGGTCCCATAATTAACAGTTGGAGTTTCTTGCTAGTATTGCTCTCTAGAAAGAAAAATCTTCAATTAAATGCTTTTTTCGGTCATTGTGCGACTATTGCTAAGTATATTTTAAGCCATATTGCAATCAGCCTGATCATGCCTTCTCAATGATTTTCTATAAGTTCAGATTTAAGTGAAACCTGCAACAAGTGTACATACATAGCTATTAAGCATGATTGCTATAAAATGCTTAATAGCTAAGACTTTACTGTGTTCTCTGATCCAATTAAATACATACTACCACACATGTAAACTACAAAAAATATTCGAAATAGGTGAGGTAACATGCAATATCTTTGCATTACTCTACATTGTCCACACACTTTCTGAATGTGAAAACTGACAGATTTGTTTTGAATTTTTGATGGAAGTTTCCTGCAAATGCCGACAAATTGTAAGCAGTTACAGTTACAAAGGTTCCTACCATATTATTTTCTTACCCCTGCTGTTTATTGCAAACACATATAATATGGAGTAAATGATTGCAACGTAAACCTGTTAGTATTAGTGAAAACCTATACCGACCGACTTTCTTTTCTTACATAATTTCTAAAAACCTAGTAAAATAGAACAACAAATGGAAATAATTCAAGATAACACAATTAAATGAAAGTTAGTTAGTTTACATTGAGTTGAGGCATCCATAACATCTGCGGCTTGCCGCTCTACATACATCATTTTGGAACATGACGACAAATCAGTATAAGAATGCATAATATCTTAATATCATTGGATACAAATCCGTTTAAACGTAACAGTAGCACTTATATACTGAAGTATTGCATGGTAATACAATTCTTACGTAATTTTCCTTTGAGACTGGGAAACCGGTTGACCTGTGCTATACAATGCTACTGTTTTTCTCCAGATACTTTGCATTTCACATGCTGCTTACGTACTTACTGTTCACTAATTCAGAAATGAATACTCGTGTGTATTCTGTGTGTGTAATATACATAGTGAGTATTTCTATTTTTCTGACTGGGATAATAAGTTCGTCTTTGGAGGCGTGTACAGTGTATGTAAGCAGACACCAAATTTAACTCGGCTGTTGAAAAGGATTCTGTTGAAGCATAAACATTTTAAGCCCACACACATCACATTCCGTTTATATTAGTGCTTCCCTAGCCTTTACATACGAGTTAAACATCAACATTACTCCGGATTATGACTTTATTTTATACATCTAACAGTACTTGACTCGACGTGTCAAGTTAGTTAGTATGTAATACTCAAAACGCACTACATTACTACATATAGTACTCGGCCAGCACTTTTCCAACTATTACTACCACACTTTGCTCAATCTCGTTTCGTATTACACACTCATACTCATACTAATAACATTATGCTCCATTTCACACTACATATTATTCTGTAGCACCCAATCTCCCTGAAATATATAATATTTCTACTATCCTCCATCGCTATATTCAGTACTTAATCTTAGGACGTATCATTGAAGTATGGTACCTTGTAAAGCTTAATAAATATAACGAAGGTTTTGATTCCGGCTAATAGACATGTAAGACGTAGATTCAGTCGAATGTAGCTTTATAAATATATTTCAAGAACCGTAAATATCTTCTATGTACAATATTTCTTGTACTGCAACAGAAACATGGAAATATAACCAAATAAAAATTTCCCTCATTCTAATGTTTATCCTTACGTCTTTAGTTCACTCATTGTCAGTTTCTCAATATCAACTATTACGCTATTTACATTAAATTTCGTACAAATATACATTCACATCAAACATACACGTACGTAAGTATAAACATACTCATACACAACATAGTCGATTCACACGGCGCCCAATTACCCATCTCTCATTGCGTTTTTCCCAATAGAGTCTTTCTTTACAAGTGAATCTTGTTAAGTTTGATGGATGAGTTCCGAACAACTTAAGAAAGTACAGTGCAGATGAAGTTTGTACACACTGCATATCAATCTCATTTCTATCACCAAAACCTTATAACCCCAGCCAGTCAATTACTCATACTCCCATTTGTTTCACGCACTATACGCTATTTCCTTGCCATTGTTTCCAGAAACGTTTGCTTCAGCTATATTTGACTTCTAGTATTATTACAAGAGCATATAATACCATATAGTTGCATTATTTATAAAGATAGTTTATTGAAAAATTGCAAACCGTGAGCTCAACCTTAAAACTCAATTATTATGCACTTTTTTTAAATGATTTTTTAATTTAAATAATTTTTTAAATAGATTTTCCATTACATAAACAAACGCCAGCACAAACACAATATTGCTTATTAGACGTGCTAAAATAAAATACTATCAAATACTTTTACTATTACACTTAAACAATTTCGTATGAGAACACTAATATATGTATAAGTATATAAATCAAAACAAAGGGTACATTTTCCAAACCACGAGATAATCAATTTTTTAGTAGATGATGGGGTGATAGTTTGATTATTCTTCTGTACCTAAATTGTAATTTGTAGTAATAGTACAAGTGAAGAATATGTACGTAGTACATAAATGACACTGATGTATATACCTAAGTAAGTAGGTGAATGAAAAGGATTTAAGTAATCAACCAGCGAATTGAGTAGTGTTCGATTCTGCGGAAAGAATGCAAGTAGATTGCAATGTACTGCTTTGACGGACAAAAAGCATCAGAGTTGAAAAAAGGCAGAGAACAAGGAGTGGAGGATTCGTGAGACTAATTTAGTAGTTAATGTGAGTGTTTAATGATTCGTGAGAACGCAATTAGGGAAGTGTGATATTTGATGAGGGATATATGAGCGTCGTTTAGAGTGTGTGCGATTGACTTGGTGACATGTAATGTCTGCCAAAAAAACTTCACCATGTACTTACCCTATGGCCTTACTACCAATTGCCACAATCAAGCCGTAATGATAACGATGCCAATGTAAAGAGCTACAATTTCACGAGTCGATGCCAATCCAGACCTTAGAGCAGAATTTGTTCAGTTAAGCATGCAAAAATTGTTCTAAAATTGTTCAGTGTCACTTCTTCAATAAATTTCATCATTCATTCCAATTAAAATCATTTTTCAAATAAATCCGACTTTTATAAATTACTTAAATTATTCTCATTCATGCCTTCATGTCTTCTATTCCGATTTCCAGCAGGGAGATGCTAGTGTGAAAAAGTTATATCTCCCACAGTTAAATCGTATACAGACGACCAAATGACCACACGGAAGATGGAAATCACGGTACGAAGCATCAGCATCAAATGTCAAAGCCTGAATTCGAGTCAGTGGCTGCTCATGACTTTTAATGAGATTGTAAATGACAGATAAGAAAAACGTAAATAGACGGGTAACTAATGGTTCATCTTTAGCTTTGGGAATTCTCGTTCAAAGCAAAGGGAATTTTTGAATGGAGAGTTTCGGAGAGAGAGGACTACCGAAGAGAGAGAGAGAGAGTTTGGTGAGAGGTAAGTCTAAAATGTAATTCGTAAGTAGTCGCGTAGGAATATTTTGTGAGTGAAGAAACGGGAAAACGAAGATGTGCTTACTTGGCAAGGAAAAAGGAAGTGGAAAAGCGGAGTGTAACCGAAATCAATAAATTTGGGCAATCAGTTATTCTACTCTCGAAAGCAGTTTTCAGCTCAATTTGAGTAACACAATATCAGTTTGATTAGGAGGGAGGAAGAGGTCGTCAGTGCTTAGCTCCCTTTTGTGTGCTTAAGGCTAATCTGGTCTCTTAAAAGGCATGTAATGAGGAACAAGAAGGCCATCGATACAACTCAAATATTTGACTCTCACCACCGCTCCGTCCGCTCTTCTTCCTCCCGAACTCAACTTTTCCCTTATACATTACCATCCGCACTGTATTTTATACTCAAACTGGATTTTATAGTCTGCTCATCCACCACACTGCTCAGTCCTACTACAGTGACACAATCCGAAGACTTTTATTATTCCGAGAGTGGAAAGATGCACAGTAGTTAAATATAGTGTTCACGCAAATAATACGTCTATCTCTGTACATACTTTCAAATAGTCTTTCATAGCATTAAACTTCACTACTGTATACATATACATACATATGTACATACAATACGCAAATACATATACGGAACGATGCTCTATGTGACACACATGTAAAAGCGCTACTACTGTTACATAATACAACAAATACAGTAAGATCATCCGTAGTGGTACACTCTCTGCTTAAATTCAGTTTAACTGTCACACACCATTCATAACGATGTGTTAATATTATTAGGCATCATTTCTCTATTAGTTTACTTTCAAACCAAACACAATATTAAGTAAATGCATTATGAACGTAATATGCTTTTAAATGTGGATCTGCAATCGTTATACGTAGTACTAGTATCGTAATAAAGTGCATTTTTTACGTTGTACAATGTATAAATGAGTGTGCGAGCAAAGAGAAGTTTATATTGGGTATAACTATACCACAGTAGAGTAATTGTGTTTTAACGAACGATTTATTGTGAAACATCCTGATAGGTCTGCGTGTGTATAACAAGTGCATTAGTCAATAGTTTGAAAGTGCAGGAGAGAGAGCTACAGCTACCCACTTTATTTTCAGCTCTCTCTGCACCTATCCATCCGAATGCATAGAAAGGCAGACGTAGAGATATTTTCTGGATTCTGTGAAACTCTTTAGTGCTCACTCAGGCTCGGAGAGTTGAATCGCATCCACTCCACGTAAGCCATTCAAGCTTAAGCTATTCGCCTCTGCAATCCGATTGTCATCATCATCCCATTACCAAAATAGCCAAGCCAGACCTTTTTTCCTCTGTTTCCTCTGATAACTAACCAATGACAGATAGGACGCACCTGAAACTCAATTCCGTTGCACAGCATATGTTTCTCGTGTACTTTGGCTAAATACATCTCTTCACCCACACACTCCGATGTGTACTGCAAACTTCAGTACTAAAGAACTCTTACTGCAACACAAAATACAACCAAACTCTTCTTTAGGCACATTTATTTACTACACAGATTTTTTCTGCAGTCAAGATATATAGTCCATATTGATTCATTGATGAATGTCTTATTCACACAAAGCTAAAACCATAAAATCAAATAAAAACATAATTAAAGCTATACATACCTACATTACCTACACAAGTAAGTTTTTGTGTAAAATTGGCTTAATATTATTGCCAATCTAATAGTAAAGCAGAATCAACTAATTTGAAAATAGGAGCAATTGATTGTGTTGTATCTGTAGTTTGACCTTTGGGGTTGTTTATTGTTTCATCAAGGCTCTTACATAATTAGCCATTCAACAGTAAACGGGCAAGAGATTGTTTGAGTGAGCAATGCCTACAAATCTATACTGGTTGATATTTTAAACACATTTACTTCATATTTTTAACGATATCTTTGTATTTGACTGCAGTGACTCAAATAAAGATGTGAATTAACAATTTAGTTGAATAAAATAAATTTAGTAGAAGGATTTTATATTTTTGACAGTAAAATTAAGAGCACATGCATTAGTAAATTATTAGTACTACTGTATTAATGCTGTTCTTTTACGCTGTGAAATGTATGAGCAAATTTTTACGCTCCACAGTTTAATTAATTGATCTGAGGTTAAACGATGAGCCCCTTGCCTACGTCATATTATATCATTTTTGAATGAGCAATTATACGTTTATTAAGAAAGAGAAGAAAACAAAGATTTTATTATATTTATTATTGCATTTTTATTTACATTAAAATATGTACAATGATATGCAATACTAATAGTTCTATTAAATGAGTGTCTTGTCTATGTGCTTTGAATACTCTTAAAATTTTAAATGAAGCACATTAATAGCTTCTACATTCATACAAACAGATGAAATGTAGAAAAAACATTTGGATGACATTTATCTAGCGAACAAAATATCATTGGTATTTTGGCAATATATACAGAATGTACTGCATACTTAAGTCAAGCCCAATGCAATGTGCATAAATACGCTCGTTATTATCAGTTTGTATCTGAAAATAAGCACATAAAGTTTAGTTACTTAGATGATTCAGCAGTATGGAGCTCCTTCGGGACGTTGTTGGATCCCAGTTCTCACAGATTCATTCATTTGGTATATTTTCATTGTCGTAACTCGTAACTGTTATGTAGTAATAGTAATACTACCGAATAGTATCATATATTTGTCTTATTGAAAAGTAAATTGAAGGGTTGACTTCATTTAACGAGAATAAGATTATATAGGGCTATGAAAGAATGAATGTTTATACTGACGGATAATCTGCTTTAGCGTCTGGTTTTAAGTAAAAGTCACACCGACTGACAACCGACTTTTAAAACTGGCGTTTATTTATTCAGTGTGAAATTCCCAAATAGGTTTTTTGACGAATGGAAAATCTGACTGTAATGGCTGATTGCTTGCCTTGAGTCTGGCTTTACAAAAACTAAGTCGTCCTCCTGCTCTATGAACAATATAAAATAAAACATCATTAGATAAACATTGAAAATACCACACTATTACCAGCAAGTAACTACATATAGGTACACACTTATTTACTTTTACACACATTCTCCTTAGCTAAAATTTAAATGCTAAGTTTAGATATTGTTATTGCAAATGGTTTAAAAAGCTAACAATAAAATGAAATATTTCTGTTTTCCCTTACTACTATTACTGAAAGGTCGGTTCAACAATAATAATATTACTACATGGCATAGAATGAATTTTCAATTATTTTATTTTATTTTATAATAATATGCTTGTAAAATATAATATTTATCATCTTTCTATACCATTTATACTGTGTGCCTCCATAATGAAATTACAGTCATACACATTCAATAAAATACCTACTATCTGTTTTAAACCCTACACGGAAGCAACTATTTTGCACTGATGCAAGTACAAAGTGCTATTCATTGGAAACGATGTTTGTATAATTATAACTATTTTTCTAATTTGTACACTGTCATTACAAGGTGAATCATTTGAAACTAAACTAAAGTTAGTGTATAAATTATCAATAATCGAATTGTAATAAATTCGCCACTTTCAAGGGTACAGAGATAATATTTCGCATAACAAGACAAGACAACTTGGATTTAAGATATATAAAATTTCAACAAATGAAAATACTTCCAAATAATAGTGTTCGTCCCAAAAAACAGTCACCTATAATTTTTGTACATTAGGATGAGAATTAAATTAGGTAAGAATTAAACTGTCAAGCAATAGGCTAATATTATGAGTACGAAATTCAGACTGATTCTACATTAACAGTGTGAATGTGCGGAGAATAAAAGGCACGACATAGGTATAATGCATATAAATTATCAGCACAAATTATGCATAATACTAATATATTATCACAAGTGCATCGGTGCATGTCTCACATTTTTTGATTGATCATTTTTGGAAACATACGCCACTGTTTCCAAAGATGAAAAAAAAACAATCAAAATTCAATCTATCAAAAGCTACAAACATATACCTCAATTTATCCATTTCTAGAAACAGAGCCCAGAAATGGAAACGTTGCAGTTTTTCAAAATAACTTTAAAAATTTTGAATTTTTTTCTTTCATAATAAAATTGAATATTTCTTACAGCGATTGTTAGCTTAAAATTAAAAGCGCGTTACTAAAGTAAAAAGTTTTAAGATGGTTAAATTTTTGGGTTACATGAATGCTGGCAGTACAACGCTCTAACTTCTGTAATGAATAATAATAACAAGACAACCAATGAAAGTCCCCAAAACCCGATTTTGAACTTAACCCTAATTTGGAGACATACGTCTGATTGATTATTAAAAATGCTACACAGGTTGTTATAAAAGATAGATACCAAGTGACTTTTTAATAATTGGAAGGTCGCTTTGGGTTTTACTTGGTATGGGTACACAGATTATTACCTATCTTGCGATTACGATAATTTGTGGGTAGTCAAACCCCCACAAAAGTTAGTAATATTTGCACCTTTTGTAGGTACTCATATACTATACTGTTTTACTATCCTTTACAAATTGCAGGTATTTATAATTTTTATTGGCTAATTATGTTGGTAATTGTTTCAAGCAACAATTTAGTTGTATTTAACATAAGCTGATGGAAAGAGCCCGTGCTGAGACTTGAGATTACTCTCGCAGAAGCACTGCTGCAAGCTATTAAACATGCTGGTCCTGTTGTATTGCAGTTTGAATGGGTTTTGCTTTAAAAGTTTATTATGGAAGAAGATGTTGGATCATTAGGAAGAAGACATACAGCGTGGTGGTTCGTAAAACCACTAGTGCATCAACGTATGTATAACTACATGATTGTATTTACACACGTGTACTTTGATGAGCCATTTCCTTCACTTGACTTCATCTTCCTGCAACACTTCTATTCAATAACTTATCCCGTGCCCCTCTGCTTTTCCAATTTTTCCAACCGATATCATTTTCTGTAGGTCCTTTTCGCTAACACTTTAACCCCTCCGGCCTAACAAACCATGTAAGTCATCACGACAGAGATACAGGATGCAACAAATAATGTCTGCTTTTCACATTTACGGATTATGCAGAATCCTTACAGTTTCAATTTCAAAACTGCACTCTTAAGGGTAATTTAATCCTGGAAAACAAATAACACAATAAATCATTATTTCAGAGTTCTGATTGTTTTACTTTTTTTTGAATTTTAATAATTATATACTTATGTTTTTTTGCATTTTAATCAAATTCACAAAGATATTAAATATGAAACAAAATATTATTTATTTTAAAATTCGCCTGTGTACGGGTAATTTTTGAACAAACTTTGACGAATTAAACTTATAAAATGAATAATAACGTGAGACGGAGAACTTAACTTATTAAATTGATTTTGAAAATATAGACTTATAATGAAGAATTAAAAGAACCGAGCAAATTATTTCGTTGTTATTGATTTCGCATTGTAAGATGTTTTTAAATATGACTTTATTTATTTAGAGGTTCAAATCATAATATTTCAGAATGTGTTGTAAGTTAGAAAGAACTTTAATACTTCTCTATTTTTAATAGGAGGCGTCTTAGTTTACATGGTCACACAAACGGGTGCAACAAAAATTATAAAGCAATATTGGTGTTCGAATGTAAATTAGTATTAGAATCACTGCATAATTTAAATAAAATATTCATGGAATGCTGTCAATAAAATATGTATCAACACCGTTTTTTAAAGCGCACAGTGTACATAACAAGATTCCTTTCTTCGAAGATCATAATAATCTTTTAATTTTCTCTGTTACTTGCGACGAGTTAAACCATGTAAAAAACAGAATACATACATACGTTGGCTTTTCTCTTCAACTGGAACGTTTACTCACCCTTGTGGTTTGTTGTAAAACTTCTGCTGCATAAGCTGCTAACCTTTGTTCATTGACTTAACAATAATGTGAAATTGAGTGCGGAATAAATGCGGTTTCAGAATACAAGAGGGCGACGGTGTCTACAGTTTCTATATGTCGAGCTTACACCGAATAACGAAAAATCTTATCCTGTCTCACTTTCACCAAGTAGTCTTGGCACAGAATTACACAGTAATAAAGTAACTTTTATCATCTGTCTCAGTACCAATAGAATAGTCTCACCCTCATCACTCTCAATACATGTAGCATATAGCTTTTATTTCAGTTACTTACATGCAATAATTGGATTTATGTGGATTATTATTTATTATATTACTGTACCTACTAGACATTAGTTTCTAGTATTCAATTACAATTTCGATGTACTATTTATTTATGTACCAATATACAACTATGCAAAATAAGGTCCTAAAAGCCAAAACAGATTCCATTAATTTTTTCCATGTATCTATACAAATTATGCCAGAAAAGTAAAAATTATAATATTACTTGCATTTAATCTGTTGCGAATTTAAATGTTTACTTAGCATTACGATGTATATTATGATTTTATGATGTTGTAAACATTTTCCTTATGCTTGGTTGCGTAAGAATTGTAATAACTAAATAATTTCCAATGTTTCCATTTTTTTCTTACATTGGTAGAGTAAGACTGCGGTGGAAGTTGCAAGTTTCAACTATAGAAAATGTTAAAAGCAAAGGTGGCAACCAGATGACAGGGAAGTCTCCGTTGCATGATCACGCTATGGTCTTGCCTTATCAGGGTGGGCTGCCTCCTGTCCAACTTGACTTCAAGAGAAACCCAAGTTGAGGTTCAGTTTTTTCTAGTACCTTTATGTAGTAGGGTGTTAGCGATATGTATTTCACTTTTTCACTGTACGGCTGCCGCTAGATACACCTAGATGTTTCAGGATTGTTTTTCACATAAACATAGACACTAAAAGAAAAGAAAAAGACTGATAACAATAAAATTTCGTTTAAATTGATTTCTATTTATAATCATTTAACTTATTTTTGAATCGGAAACTGTCGTCACTTTTATAAAATCGTGATTCCGCAATGCTTTTATATTGGGGACTTCATTACATAAAAAGAACAACATTATTTGTAAGAAAATTTCAAGCCATATACATGTTTACAGTTTGTGAGACTGAAATCGTGTAAAAAGAAATGATTTTGTCTCACGTTTGGTAAATAAATATGAGGAATGGAGTAGAGATCATAATTTTCTGTAAATTGACTTATCTTGATTCTGGAATGATGGAGCTAACTGCCAGCGGTGCCTCTTTGATTGACGAATTGTGCGGTTTTGTTGTGGTTGAAATGAAATGGGTTTACTTACACAAAGATTATATTATTTGTACAGAAGGAAAATCATTGAGGTGTAGAATGAACATTCAATATTGAATCCCTGAGTTGGTTTTGGAGTACCGACCCAAGAATTGATTCGGCTTGCCTCTGTCTTCATTTGCAAAAAGGTAAAAGGATCTCTGTTCTCTAGAGCTCCCATGCAACATGCATGCAACCATTATTATCTTCGGCTTTTATGCAACTACTCAAGTTAACAACGAAAACACAATAGCACTATGTCGGCGCATACATTACCTATCAAAATCAAACTATTTCATACAATAATATTACTCAGCACACACAATATGCGATTAAATGCTTTCACATGTAGAGCAACACATTGCCAATAATTTGAAAATGTTTACTAGGTATTTTATTTCCATTGCCTTCCTCTTTTGAATAACCATTCATGACAGTAACAATAGAAATGTCTAAATATCTGTACTTACCTTAATTAACTAAATTAGGGTTTAGATACACAACAACTGCATGTGTATCTATATCGATTAAAGGTAATTTCTCATTGGTAATCTGATCATTAAATCTCTTGGCGTGTTCTCATTTCTGTTTTCCTTGCAAAAACTTCTTTCTGAGGAAAAAAGAAACATTTATTAATTGCACAGCTAGATACTTACATTCTACAGAAGCTCTTGCATTACTTCATCTCACATAAAATAGAAGCTCTCTCGCATTTGTTCCTACATACTGTGATGAATTAAACAATACTAATATCCTATTGTTACATATGACAAAAACTGCGTACATTTATCTACTGTAAATGCTTATTCGTCTGAGGATAATGATGTCTAAATAAATAATGTTGAACCACATAGACACAAACGTAGCTGCAACAAAATCTCATGAAAACCGTATGCCTCTCTATAATATACTTCTGTTAAATCTATTATAGCATACTATTATGACCGTTAAATTATATACGACTGCTCCTTACACACACGGGCATTATAAATGCAAGATGAGTGTAAAAACCAAAAAGTAGACAGTAGAAATTTTTGTAATCATAAGGTTGTTGCATGTAGGAAGTATGTAATATAAACTTTAAAGGTGTAACATAGTAATGTGTTAAAATGCTGCAGTTACAATACGTTAGATCATATCCCACCACATTTGAATAGCTTTGTACAGATTGCAGAGTAAGTATAGGAGTTGTTGGTGGCAGAGGAGAAAAGGGAACAAGAAAGGTGAGATGAGACGAGATTTATGTCTTGAGCATATGACAGTCTTAAAGCAGAGAGTGTCACAAGTTTTTTGCCTCAATAAAAACTAGTAGGCACTCGTAGCTGACTATGTTTTAACTTTATGTGAGTTGGGTGTCATTGTTGATGTACATATTGACGCTGATGAGGTTTGCATGAATGTGTGTGGTATATTTTATGGACTCGTGATTTTTTGACGACCCTGAAAATACTACAACAAAACTGCACACACTACCCACCAACATCGCAACATAATCATCATCATCTTCCAACTACCACACTATCGCCGTCGTCCCTTCACAGACAAATTACATAAAATATAACTTGTTTATCCTTTTTTGCATGCAACTGCAACACTTTCCTATATGCACTTACAGATATTCCAGCAGATTTAACAGTATAGGAATTCTAACTGCTAGTTACTTTGTGTTTATTTATTGTTTCGTGGTGCAACGGTAGTAATAATAACTGCATTTACCATACGTATCTTTTGCATACGTTTACTTGAAACATAATAATCACATTTTACTAATTGCAAGTTTCAGTTCGACTTTACCAATTCAAAAAGGGATAGAGTACACACAGACGTTGTGCAATAATGCCGTGTGTAGGACGACGACGGTGTGTGTATCGAGAGACAAAAAATATTAGACGGAGATAATATGTCTGTGGATAAAGATACTGTTGTTGAGACGGAGATTTAGTATTTGGTAGCTGACTGTACATGAGCCATGACCCTGTGAAGAAATAACATAAGTAGTCAAGTGAGCTAATGGAGGTATTAGAGAGTTCAATCGTGTTGAAGCTGGCAGGTGACAGATATGTATTGTTTTATTACTTTCTTAAGTTTAACTGCAGCAGAGAACACCATGCATTTCTCATTTAGAGATCACGTACTGTTATTATGATTCATATTATGTATACACGTGCAGATATGAATCTTTTTCTTCCTTAAAGCCGACCCTTAAATAAATGATTGCTTTATTACCAATTACATTAGCACAGTCATGATTACACTTACGTTTATCTACTCAACTAACTATTTCTTGCTGCTTCTTTTATTGCTCATAATTCTGTAATGTGTTTGTTGCATTTCATACTATTTTATTTTCTTATGTAATTTGTGTGCGTACAAATATACAAATATATACATTGTCTTATTCAACTCTCTATATAGTACTTTGCATATTGTAGCTTTAAACTTCAAACTCCTATCAATATCTAAAAACCATCAAAAGCAACAAGTAAGGTTATTAAGCATGTTTCTTGTACATCCTGTCACTAACACTCCACAACCGGTACAAAGATGATATTCAAATGTAATAAATAACTATGGCAATTCCAAACGTATTCAAAAATCCTGGTGTGATATTTCCGGTAGTTTGTACTTTTCTCCGTTCTACTAAATTAGTATGTCTTAATAATATGTAACTGTCTTGTTTCCTTTCGTGACAATCGGACAATGCTACCGTGTTGCGTTTATTCGCTTCGAAGAGATTAAATGAATTAGTCACCCGTCATCCCTGAAGTGTTGCATCAACGCAACAAAAACGGATTTTAAGTCTTTGTAATGACATCATGATACCTATGAGGTAGTCTGAATTTTAATGGTAGACTACTCATATCCTGCTATATCTAAAAAATACAATACAGATCTCAATACGAGAGTATTGAATATGTACCGCATACAGTAACTTCTATTGTACTAATGCGTCATTCTATTTATTACTGTCAATAAGATGTTCATAACGCGTTCATAAGCATTTCAATTAGAAAACTTCATTATCTCCAATATCGTATACCGTGTATACATAATGTCATGCTTCCTGACTGTTTTACAGATTAGACAGGCTGAATTCGTGTAAATTAACTTGCACTTTTAATGTTTTAATGTCTGTCATATTATTTATTGCCGATTTATTTAGGATGGTATAGATGTATTCAATAAAAAAAAATCATTCTTCACATTTTTCACTGAAAATGCCCAATTTAGGACATTCACATAAAAAATAAAAATATTTCTCATCCTTTTAAGTTAACAATACAAATGAATGTTAATGACTTTGCTTACTACAACTGCAAAAATTACTACATTGGATTGTTTAAATATTTAAAGGGTCTTTGCCTGCTTATAATTTGCCTTCTCGTCAAGATGTAAAAAGCATCCAAGAATACTCATCTTGTACAGAGTTAGTAGTTGAGAAAAGCAGGGAAATTATCTACGCTTTGAAATAATAATATATACTTACGAACATAATAAAGAGCTGAGTGAGCAATGGTGTAGTAGGTGGATGATAATTACAAAGGTGTTAAGAACGAGAGCAATCGAGTTGAGTATTCATTGAGTGAGTCAGATTGGTGATGTTGAAGCGGCTTTTTAGTATAGTGAAAACAATTTGATGCTTTTATGAGTGTTAGGTAAAGACTGAAGGTAGGTAGGTACTCTTTAGGTACCTATAAGTATCTTCTTCTCTTTAGAAACAATCTTCACAGTTTCATAGTCACACACCTGAGACTTGTAACCAAAAGCCTCCTGTTTAAGCATAGTACACACTACACACATTATTATTAAACCCACAGCACCAGAAACCTTCTTGTCTTTCCATTAATGTACAAATATTTTTTGTGCAAGCACACATAGACAATGTGCATCTTTTCCTTCGTATGTAGTGTGGTTTCAGTGTTTCGGTATTATTATGTACAAACAATAACTAAAGGATATAATAGAGGAACAGGTAATCCATTGTAAGTTATTTCAAGTGGAAATAAATGTAATCTGCAGCTAAGAATTAAACTTGATTGAGTATGACAAGCGAGGTAGTGGTATTTATTCATTTCGTACACACTGTTAATAGGCAAGTAGGTACTTACGTACAAATTATCGTATACCTGCATGGATGGAGGAGTAAAGTTTGGTAGTTCGGGTGGGAAAGTGACTTTGGTATTGTCTCTGGCGTATATTGATAAAAAATAGGGAGTAAATGTTCCAAAGAAACAAGAATGGTCTTGCTGATTCCTTTAAAATAGCATTTGACTTTTGGTTGTTTTACTTAAACATATAAGACTTTTTCTTAAGTTGGTCTTCTTCGACAGAGATGCGTTACACTTTATATTTATTTACAATAAAAAATGTGTAGCTTTCTATGATAGTAACTCAAATCACAATAAGAATCGTTTGGGAACTAAGCAAAGTAACCAGGCGGCTTCCCTATGATCACTCATGTGTTCCACTCTCTTTGTTTTTGTGAAAATTTACTTCTTTAACATTGTTTAAGTAGGAAGTAGCTCTCACCTTACCAAGTCAAAGTTTTTTCCTAAGCGTGAAAATTGGTTTCAGATAGCACAACACAATGGCCTTATTTTTGTGATTATGTGATCTTAAAATACATCCATGATCAGTGTACATATACATCCAGGTGAGGTGTTATGATCAAGCTCTTCATTTGCTTTGAATACATTTTACTAATATTATTAGTAATATATACCTACTACCTAGATATTTAGTAAACATATTCACATAAAAAGAAATGCAATTTTAGTGCTAAAATTACTTTAATAATTTTCTTCTTTGTCTTCAGAACTTGACAAGGCATTTATAAGTGGGTATGTAGGTAAGTAATCTTTAGAATGTACGAACATAAACATAATACAGTTCATTCAAGAATGCTGATTTAATAGTGTTTACTGTAAAACCACGTATAATGTTCTGATTTTCGTGCTACTTTCTCCATTAAATACGAGCTATCACAAGTTTACAAATTAGAAGTTAATTAAATATGTCGTATTATGATTGTGATACATTTTGTAACAAAACGTAAAGTATTCCTTCGAAGTATTTTTTGCAAACAAGTTTAGGTGATCATTCGCGAAAAGCATATAAAAATGAACAGGCTGCCAAAAATTACTGCGTATGCCTACAGGAAAATATGGAAGTACCTCATGCAATGATAATGACTCGTTAGCGGAGCAAATAGTATGAAATAACGCACACCTTTAGCGGATAGTCAGATAGTATTTATATCCTCCCTTGTGCCGTATTTTTTGCAGATTATATTATTATTCTACACGAATTAAGACATTCTCACAATTAACACAATTAACACAATTCATTTGCGTTATAGCTTCAATTAGTTAGTTTTTCGCAGCAAGAGGCAGCTGTAGAAGGTTTAATTGTATTGAAAGAAGAATTGAGTTTTGAAACAAAAGTTTTCATTTGCCGTTTACTTCAGTGACTCTTTCATCATTGATCATATAATTACAGATAGTAATTCAAAAGATCAAAGACGAACGCTGTTGATTAGCACACAGATAGAATATAATGATCGTCCACATAGGTATTTAGCCCATATAAAATTAAGCTCATTTTCAGATTTGGCAAATTCACTAATATGTAGAAATCTTTTTGCTTTATTCCCTGATTTATCCAGTTTTGGGAATTTCGGCGAAATTATTGATAATATGCATCAATTTTACTAAAATGGATAAAATCAACTTTATGGAAATGGCAAAGCTGCCCGTTCGTCTGTCTTTCGCACTGTAACTTGAGAAGGTATTGAGATATTTTGCTCAAATTTGGCACACACACTAGTGAGGACCTAATTGAGGCCAAGTTCAAACATGGTATCAATCGGTCGACTCCTCCATGAACTTTGACATTTTAGAGTAACTACTGTGCCAGTGCATGCATCCTCAAATATTCAATGCATTCTAAACACTGCAATGTAAATTTCACTTATTTTTGAAAGGGAAGACGTCCACTTTAGAATTGGGAGACCAACAGGGTTTGAATATTTCTAGAACGACCTTTAATACACGGAGTCCGAGTAGTTCTACTGCTGCTAACATTGTCACAGTTAATGTTACCGTGTCATAGTTCACAACACAGTATCACTGTTTTCTTCGTTACTTCTTTGGACTGTTACAAATAGTTTATTTTATAATTAAAGTAAGTTTAACCATGTGCAGATGCATGTTCCTATGTATAACAATGCTACAAGTACATTTGAGCGTATTTCGCGGAAAGTGATAAAACAAGTTGAAGTTGATAGACAAACGAATTTATTTTGTGGCAGACAATTGCTATAAATTCAAGCAACTATCATGAAAAGCAATAACATTTGGAAGTGATTAGGAAATAAGGTGTGCACTCAAAGGCTTTCTTGCTGAATTCACCCTGAATGAGCTCATTGTTACATTAACATATTGTGTAACTAACTCAATGTCTTTACACATTTCCGCTTAAAAGTATGTTTACCTTTCAGTGGTAAGACACAAAATGTACATTATACAAAAGAAGCGCATAACAACAATACTATGATACTTATACATCTATCTATATAGTTTGAACTGGAGCATGAGTAAACTAAATTGAAGCCGCTCTGCTTTTACACAATCTTAGATAATCTACTATACAAAAACAAGATCCAGATTTAAACATCTAGTAAACGTTAAATTGGGATGTTTGTACTTTCACAGAGATTACCTTTATAACCTTACCTACGTATATAGGTATCTGCCTAATAATGTAAGAATGTATTATCATATCTCTTGTTTGTTTTAGTATAAGGCAGAATGTACGTATAGTTTCATCCCTACTAGTTGATTTATAAAAATTTCGGATATGTCAGACCGTCGAGATTTGCAAGTCATAGTTTGTTTTGGAAAGAAAAATGGGTGTTGGTTTGTGTTTTCTCATTTCACAGGTTTTTAGACAAAGTAAACTAAAACTTAAAGGTTTGTTCACGTAAGGAAGTAGTAGTAGCAAGGTGGAACTGCACTCTCGACAGAACTACAACACACATGAAGTTTCCATTAGGTTTGCCTTGTGTTTTCTTGCGGATGATGATGAGAAAACAGAGTGAGAGAGAGAGATGAGATGAGGTTGAACAAAAGAGCCGAGTGTGCGAGTGCTGCACGCAGGACGCAGACAGGAGAGAACAATAGAAGACAGTATTACAAAGTGGTGGTGATTACAATAGAAAACAGATGCACACCCACATACAATTCCAAACAGCCACACACAGCTCAACCACTTCACATCTACACTCATGTACACACCAAACAGCTCGCCGGATATTATTAATGTGAAAAAATAGCCACACTAATATACTATTACGATCCATCTACCCACAATCAACTAGAAAATCATCGGCAGAATGGATAAGGAGTGTGGATTTTGTTTGTTGTTCTTTATGGGCATTAAAAATTGACGAGTACCTACCTATTATGATTTCATGCAGTACCATTCCACTCTCGAACAAACAAATTACTTTTACACGTTCAGTATTTATTACTTCGGGTATATATATATATATGTCGAAGTCCAGAAGACCTACCAGGCCAGACGTACTCTTGCCTAGACTCAAACCACTACCTCTCTACCGCTAGGCAAGAGTACCCACCGCTGTAAACGCCAGAATGCGACCTTCCATTCTAGATTAATAAACTTTGGATATTTGTTTCTGTTTGTGAGTATGTGTGGGGTTTTTATTATGCAAGTATTACAAATTATTCTCTTGAATATAATATGCCTATATTACTTTCATATGATTATTGGTCATTGATATTAGTCATAAGTAATGCAAGCTAATATTAGGGGCTTACAAACCAAAAGCCGCGGTAGTTGTCTCATGGCTCTTTGTCTGATAAGCCGAAGAGCGTTTTTTCTTCAGATTGAGTGCTCCGCTTTTATTTGGCTCAATTGGCTCATGAGCTGTAGCGCTT
>JABASD010001817.1:0-33876 GCA_019776165.1 Pogonognathellus flavescens
CTTTTCGCTTGGGTTTGATTCGTCTGGTGACGGTGACACTGACTCTGATCTATAGTTTTTCTGACCTCGGACCTTTAGGGTTTCAGGATCTACAGTTCGTGTTGTAAAACTACTTAGAAAACCGAAACTCATTGCAGGCTATCTAGCAGTTAGCAACAGGTACTAGTAGAGAGCTCCGTTCACCTCGGCAGCTCGAACGAGACTGAATAACAACTTATAACGTATATAGATAAACATGGGAATATAATATGTCCATTGTTTGAATTGGAGTTGCATAGAAGAATTTGAGAGAGAGAAACTTTTTATTCAAAAGAACTGATGTCATCATTTCAAGTAAACAACAAAAATAGTAATATAATATGGATTTTATATTAGAATTAATTTGGTATTCCTTTATAAGCTGTTATTAACAATAACGGAAATTTTTAAAGTAAATATTTTTAAAATTGTTATGCATATGGATCCGTTTACCCCAGTTAGAAGAAGTGAGATGGTATTATAGCAAAGTGTGTAAACTGTACATTTGGACCAACAGTCTTATATAGAGTATATACACACACCTTGTATTATAGTATAATTGCGCATATTTTGGCACAATTTATATTGTGCATTAAAGCTGAAAAAGGTTTTCATTTGATACATAAAGTTACATAGCTATTATAAGTTAGCTAACAATAAGTAAAAGTGTTTCATCATGTATCTATATGCGGGTAGAAATTGAATCAATAATTTGCCCTGTACACACACAGCGCAGCCATGGATACGGATGGAGAAATGTTTATCAACAAACGGGGAGCTTGAATGTTGAAGCGTATGTATGCGTATAATAGGTTGACAGCTTTACAGGTGACAGGTTTTTAGTGGAAGTGATTCTGTGAATCTTGTATTAACTATTGCAGTTTTGGTTATTAGAGTAAATTACATACGCTTTGCCAAATGACAATAGTTTTACCAATTCTCTATTCAATTTAGAGTCATGGGTTTAATTATTCCTCAGCAATTCATTTATGGTTCTCGGATTAGGCTGCTGGTTATATTATGGGCAGGGGTGCTTGTAAGTAGTGAAAGTCGAGATAGAGATTTTATAGTATTTCAAGACCCTTCACAATGTAGTCAAAATCAAACTTTTTCCACTGAAAATCTAGGATGTGTTCCCTGTCAATGGATGAAAGGAGTTAACATTGGAGGTGAAATATAACACAGATATTTACAAAGTATAATATTTTGGTTTTTAAACTGATTTTTTCACTTTAATTCGTAATATTTTTCCAGAGAATTGCCCATGTCCTGCAAACTACAAAGAAGTTATAACTCCTCGTGGTCCTTCGATGTCTTCTGCCCCTCTGGAGAAATGCTCTTTATGTCCAAATAAAACTAGTGTCTATGACACTTTTCATTGTCTCACTTGTGGGGATGCAAAATCCTTTCGACGATACCACAGGAAAATGTAAAACCTGTCCTACGGGTTACATCGAAGGTAAAATTTGCGAGGAACGCTTTGCATATATTATCGGTTTCCTAAAAATGGAATTTCAGCATTAAATGTTTTAATTACAGCTACCAGCAATGTAGATGGATCTCCTAAATCTTTTGTTGAGTGCATTCGATGTGCTTCCGGTTTCACTCCTGATGCAGGAGGAAAGCAATGCATTCTTTGTCACCCTTCATTCGTCAACAGTGCAAATGGAATTTGTTCTTGCCCTGAATTGTCTCATACAATTATCGACGACATATGCTTCTCAAGTTCGGATATTTCAGATCCGAATTTCTCAAAACCTGGTGATAGAAAGCCAGCACATAGGATCGAATATGATTCGTCGAAAATGGAATCCTTACTTTTTCGGGATAATTCCGTTTCAGCATTTTACCTTTGCAAAGTACAATTTTTATATCTTTGAAAATTCTTTACATACGTGATTGCTTTTAAATGCTAATTCTAATATGAATGTTTTTGCCAATTTGGTTTGCAGGCTTTGCACAACGAGACAGCATGCCAAATACTTACCAACCTTTGCACCTTAAACATGCATTCGTATTCCGACGAGTGGACGGCATGTCGATTGTATCGGTCGACTTTATTCGGGTCCCATTAATCACCCACCGCCTTATGTTCCTAAATTGTACTACTCTGAGTTAGAAGCCCCGTCAATTCTCATGAAAGCTACTGCTATTCCACATGTTTACGACATGGATTTTTCACGTTCTACATCCGATATTAATATCACATTATCTCGTATGTCTTTCAATGGAACTTATCTTGGATTGACTTCCCTTCATGAAATGACAGCGTGTACAGAACAACTATCGCATCAGAGAATAAGCCAAAAATTTGGCTCAACATATAAAAGCTCGTGCTCAATCTCTATTCAGGATATGTGGAGAAAATATCAAGACAAAATGGAATTTCTCGAACCTTATGTTAGTTATGAAACTGTCGATAGCAAAAACAAAAATGGTCATCCTCAATTACACATGTACAGCATCCCTGTGAAGATACTGAATTTTAAGAAGAATGACGTGAGAAGTAACAATGTAATGGACAATTTTCTTTTTTTAATAATAATTATTTTATGAGTTATTTGCTGACATGAATTCTGTATTTTGTCATTATCTTTTACAGGCTGATGACAAATATCAATGGCAATTGGTGAAACGCTTTTTCATTGTGGATACAATCGGAGGATTTGGTACTGACAAAGAAGATACTGTGCCAAATAGAGTGCGTTATGCTAATTCAATTAACGTGAAGTATGTAATTAATGTTACAAATATTACTATTCATTTCATTACCTTGATTTTTGTTTTTTAGTAATTGCGTAATTGATTTCGTTTGAGTCGAAACAGATGACATTTTTTATTTTAGCATTTGCTAACTAAGTATATCATAGCCAAGAATGTCAAACCAGTCATTGGTCATCAGCTATAGTACAGATATTTATTTATTTCATACGTGTTTAAAATATCGACACTTTTTACCTTTTCAGTGTACAATTGCAAAACGATAAAGACCCTGGGAAAATATACGTTCCTCTTATCACTGTATACTACAAAGAGGTGACCAAAGAGGATTTCATACGAAATGTAGACGTGGATTTTTCTTACACCGTAAACTATTCGATGGATATGTCTCGGTCTTTAGAAGATGTAAAGGTATTGATATAACCTAACCATGGGAAGCACTTTCATGCATATGAAAATATATTTTCGTTTATTAGCAATGTCTACTTTTCTTAAATTAGTACATAATCCCATTGCAGATTTCTATTGGGGTAATGAGCGGTTTGGCATTTATATGGGCCGCAATCCAAACTTGGAGTCAAAACAGAAGAAATGGGAAAGTTGAGGTCGACATTGAAACAATTTTCCATCTGCTTTTTATATCGTGTGGTCATCTCGCTGATGCATTTTTCATTGTTTGTTTCTCCACATCTTTGTACTGGCTACTTTTCTTCAAGGAACAAATGGCTGTTCACGTTTTGCTCCCACGATCTGATCAGGAGCTGCTCATAAGAGATTTACTTATTTCAGCCTTCTCTCTTAAAGTATGCTGTTTGACATTTCTCCTTTCATGTGCAAATGTATGAATTTCTTTTATTCTGTAGGAAACAGTTCTTGCAAATTGATTATTTTATATAGATTGTCGATGTGTTGCGACTAATCTTGAGACAAGTTACTGTAGACATTTTCTTTGTTGACTGGGAGAGACCTCGGGCCCGCAATACAATTCAGCCACCAAATGAAGCGTTGAGAAATGATCCGTCAGCTAAGTCAGGTGAAGCTAACCACGAGAAAAATTCTGAATCAAATGTTAGTATCTGGAGAACATACTTCATAGCCAATGAATGGAACGAGATACAAGCAATTAGAAAAATTCACATTTCGTCTCAAATAATTTTATCAATCCTTTTTCTAGAGGTAACAATATTGGTATTATAATATTATGTGGATTAACATTTTTGCTACACAAAGTGATATCATGAAAACATTCAATTTGACTGATTATGAACTCTCAGATAGTCGGGTTTAAATACTGGGGATTACATTGGCCAGATAGTTCATTGAATCCAGGACCGGAAGTAAAAAATATTCCTTATAGTTCATCAGCTCGGTTTGCTGTAGGTTCCTTGGTGTTTGGGCTAATAGGAATTTGCCAGGTAAATTCAGTGCATAACTGTATTCTGTATTTTCTGTATAGTATAACGTACAAAGGCACATTTTTTCCGAACCTGTAGGAAAAAGTAAGGCTAATTGTTTTTTAATTTTATAGTGGTTGTACACTGACTTATTTTACGAACGATTCGTCGTGAATCGGATACATGACTTTGTAGATGTATGCACATTGGCCAATATAAGTGTCTTCATCTTGGCAGCTAAACAGCAAGGATATTATATTCACGGAAGGTATCGTATGTAGCTTTACCACTATTTCTTTAGTAATGTAAAATTCGTGTATCATATTAAGTCCTTTGTGTCATTTATCAATTAGGTCAGTTCACGGGTTTGCAGACACAGATATGCAAACCATGATTGAACAATTAAGTAGAGAGGAAGAAGATCTATGTGGAAGAAGGGGTCTTCTTCCTTCCACAGATCAACAAACGTTTCTCATTTCTGTACCAAGCACTTTTCGCTCCGTTTACAATCAAGTCCTTCAGCCATTATACGCAGTAAGTGCATTTACATATAATGATTATAATATGATTATGGGTAGGGTACTGTAAGACAATAAAATAAATGTTATTTTCAGAGTTCAAATGCGAACGCAGCTCTACTATCGAAAGGACGCCTTTTGGGGACGGGTGGCTCAAAAACGGCAGTAGTCTCGAAACCGACTGCCAACATGATTAACCTAAGCATTCTCGCTTACCATTCTATGAACAGATTTTTAACAGCGTTTCTGGAACACGCATTGAGTGACTTGGATTACGATGTCACGGATAAGTCTTTCTTCGAAGCTACATTCGACATGGAATTCAATGAAGTGGGGAACGATAGAGCTGTATTTTACACAGGTAATTATACATATACATAAATTATAAATTTAAAATTTAAAATTATTTAATTATAATAGTATACATATACGCAAGTTATTTGTCAGTACTTTTATATTTTAATTATTAATACCATTATTATTGCGTGTTTGAATTTGTCACACTTTATTTAGATAATGGACATTCATTTGATGCAGTCCTCTTTCATGGACATGAGCGAACACTTTTCATGTTCAATTTGTACACGTTCTTATTTGTGGACATTTTGTCTCATAATTTTGTTTTTGCTGGAATTATTACTTTCATATCTGATTTGGTGAGTAAAGTTAACTCTTTTCCCTTATAAGTACTAACATTGAAAACATTAGCTCGTGTTAGTAGTACCTATGTATAAGTAATCAAATCATATACATATGTAATATGTAAATGCAGAAATATATTTTAATCTAATCTGTTTATTTGCAATTAAAGATTTTCAAGAAACTAAGAAGCTGGCTAGGGAGAAGAAACTTGGCTCAAAAAACGCTTATTGATTCTCGGTTTTTGATATAACTTATTTCTATTGTTTCAATGTCTCAATTCATATTACCAGTAGGTATTTCATTTAACGGTTATTTACATCATAAAGTAATGTACTTACAGTGGTATGGTTCACTTTGTATGTAATACTAATAATAGTCCTAAGCTAATACAGTTATTATAGTTAGTTACAACTTGACTGTAGCACCTATATCTTCCAGAATTTATTCCAAATTGTGACGCATTGGCATCATTAACAGCTTTTAAAATTTCAATTGCGAGTATCAGAAAGCTTACGGCTACGGCAGTTAATAAACAGTTTTTTTATTGATCACGATTAAACATTTATTTTTGATACAAAGTAATTATTTTTAGGTATAAGTAAGCACAGAAAACAAACTGACTATTATGGTGAATCTATTACATACTATATACTGCAGTACTAAATGTCAAGTATGTGCAAAGGTATGCTTATTACAATTACACAAAATTCTCAAGGTAAAATTGAATTTAGGTCTACTCTGAACAATCTACGCAAACTACGCATTCACACTTTCACTGCAATGTGTTGTGCAAAATCTGTAATGCCACACATTGCCTTAACTTGCAATAATCATCCCAACACATCAGTATGAATTTTACATAATTATGTGATACATACCTTATCTTAACAACAAAGCAAGTACTATAAGTACTATTATTGCATGTAAGAAAAACAATTCTTGAGTAAATATACAAATATATATTATTCCCCTCATTACTGTCATTACTTAAAACATGATTAAACTATTATAATAAATGTTGAATCCTATGCTAATTAAGTTGAGACCTTGTTGAAGCATTTTTACACATTGAAAGTGAATATTTGTAAAGTAAAGGTGGTTACATTACAATATTGCAGTTTTTACGGTAATAAAGAAAATCAAGTGTAACAATAAAACGAACACTCTTAATTAAGTATAAGCCTATTGATTGTGAGAGAGAAAGAATAAGAATGAGTAAGAATGTGAATCTTGTGTAAAATTGTTAATCTATGAGAATTCCAGCTTCTTTAATTCTCTACGAAGAATTTTGCCACTTATTGTTTTAGGCAAGGAATCGACAAATTCTACCTGTTAATGTTAAAATTACAACTCAATTACATGAAATTATTCAATTTAGCATTAAATGTTGTCCATAAACAAATAAACAAAGTAGCATACCTTTCTTGGATATTTATACGGGGCTGTGGTATTCTTGACATGTTCCTGGATTTCTTTTGCAAGTTTTCTTTTGTCCAGTTTGTTACTGTATTTGACCTTATCAGTAAGCACTATAAATGCTTTTACTACTTCACCTCTTGCAATGTCGGGTGAAGCCACAACGGCACTTTCAACCACTGCTGGGTGAGTCTGTATCGCCGATTCAACCTCAAATGGTCCGATGCGGTAACTGAATACACAAAATAAACATTTTTTGAAATCACCTTTCCACAATATTATAAAGCAAGACTTATGAAAATATTTACCCTGCAGAAATTATGATATCATCCGATCTAGAGGAAAAGTAAATATTCCCTTCCTCATCTCGATAACCTCTGTCTCCCGTTATGTAATAATCTCCCACAAAACATGATTTGTGCTTTTCTTCGTCCCATTCTGGTCCTTCGGGTCCATCAATTAGGTAACCTTTCGTATTAAAATTGAGAAAACATAACCTTATATGGAACATGAAAATTTGAATGTATAATGCTAATTTTCTTTTATCAAATCACCAGTGAATAATCCTATTGGTCGAACAGGTTTAATTTTAAGAGCTATATTTCCTTCTCTTGAAGGAGGCTTCTCTTCTCCAGACTTCGATAGAATCTGTCAGCAAAAATTTGTATTTACATTTATGTAGCATGAGTAGTGTAGTGTATAACCAAACAAAAGAAAACATTTGGGTAAAGAAACGGTGAAAAAATTAAATCATACTAAAACTAACTATTAAGTAAATTAGTATAAAGTTTGCAGTTTAAGATTTTTAATAAGAAACTAATAAATTATTATCATTGTTTAATCTGATAATATCAATACATAGTTTAATATTTTTATAAATATTTTTTCATACTTACTTGAACATCATAATATTGATCGCTTGGATTCCCAAAAGAATACATTTTTTGAGGAGGCTGACCACCCATCCCAGTCATTTCAGTTTGACCATACAACGATGATAAAGTGAGTCCTTTAATTGTAAAACAAAACAGATCAATTGAAGTAAATAATTTAATTAATCAACTTCTCTGAATTTATGCATTCGCAAAAATAATTAATTACAAACCAGTCTTATCTGCCCACTGTTTCACAGTTTCGGGGTTAAGAGCTTCACCTGCTGCAATGCATCTCCTCAGTGCAGAAAATTGAAATAATTTTTCTTCTTTGATTTGTAACAAGGATTTGTATAGAGTTGGTGGTGCTGCAAATACTGTAATAGGTTTCGTATGAAGAACTTCCAGTATTGTGGCAGGTTCAAGTCTTGGCATCTATTCATAATGTTAATTTATCTTTATACTTAACACTCATACAAATTGTCTGTAAGTCATTTACAGCTATATAGTACACCTGGTGAATGTAATTTTTCGATCCCATAATCCAAGGGCTAAAGAAAACAGCAATATGAAGATAAAGCCCAGCCCGTATCACATGGTGCCCATGTCACATCAGTTTCCTGAAGGTTCATGGATCTACAAAATAGTGAAATAATTCAATGAAAGTACTATCATGAAAACGCATATTTTGCAGATAGATATTATTACAAAATTCTAATTACTGTGCTGTTTTCAAATGACCGATCCCGTAAGATGTATGAGAATGAGCCACCATTTTTGGACTTCCGGTAGTTCCTGACGTAAAGAAAGCCTGAGCCAAGGCATCACTTTGGGTTTTCGTGTCGGTAAACTGCAATATATCGTTTTCCGATATATCGCTCACTAAACTTTTGTATGATATCCAGCCATCTAAAGATACGTTAGGGTTTCCTCCATCCCCTGAGGATTCGACAACAACCTTCTTGAGAAACTCGCAGCCTCTCTTGGATTTATCCACTTTGCTACATGCTTCTTCGACTTTGACTTGGTTCGAAGTATCCGTGATGACAATTTGTGCTCTAGATGTTTCCAACCTAAACTTGATATCGTCAGCAGTTAACTGAACCGTGCCGGGACAGAAAATTGTACCCAAGCGAATAGACCCTAGGTATATGAACCACCACTCTGGTACACGAGGTAGTAGTGTAAGAATTATCGGAGGGATGTTTATGGCAGTGTTTTTAGTTTGAGGATTCAATAAAGACTTGATTCCCAATGCTGCACGAATAGATTCCGTCCGCATTTGAGAATAAGACCATTTTCTTTCTTCAGTTCCATTATCAAGCCACAATGATGTATGATTGGGCTGATTTACCTTTAGCAATTCAATTTCAAAGTGAGCAAGCAAAAAAATATTATTTTTCAGTATTAAAGAAGAAAAATATTAATTAAATACAAAGAAATAAATGAATAGCTCACCACATGCTTCTGGAAGACATGCGACGCAAAATTAAAGTATTCTGGTGATTTACCCGTGCGACAAATCTCAGCCAAATCTGGCCATTTGTCATGTTGCATTTGAGAATAATAACATTTTGACAACGGTACACTTGTAAGTCTATAAATTCCAATTAATGACTTAGGTTTGCAAATGAATTGCATGTTTAATTAAATAATTTCGTTTGATGTCTCTAGCTAAACACAGTTATCAACATTCTCGCTGTTGATTTCCCGTTTATGGACAACAGAATAATAACAACTCCAAGGACTGCAGCGTGAATACAACAACGTAATAGAGATTCACACGTTATTTTATGTGTTGTGTGTGTGATGTGAAGGTAGTGGTGGCTGTTGAACAAATAAACCAAGCAAAAACAGACTACGTCCGTGACCTTCCATTCCAACCAAAGTTAATACCTTTATTATTGTACACACATCCTAACGAAACACATACAATGTGCATATGGATGATAATATTACTTACACACACACACTGAACATTGATGTCCACAGCTTTAGTAGGTACCAGGGATCAGTTGAGCAAAGAATGACATGAAAATCAAGTTTGCATATCTACAAAACAACAATTCTAAGTGCCTAGTAGGTATATACTTTACATAACATCCAGTCTTTATGCAAGAAGTAAGTGCAAGCAGTACAAGACATGTGCTGGACTATGGGTGGGACTCCATCACGATGTGTCTTCAAAATATATAAGTATTGTCTACAATGTAAACGATATGAAGGAGATAGTAGTAGCTTGATTGTCCAGTGAGACTTATATAAAGTTGTTCCATTTGATATGTATTTGTATATTAGAATTTTCATAGGATACATAATGTGTGTACATATAGTAATGTACTTGTTACGGAATGACCACAGATCCAACCGCTAACCGGTGCTACTTAATAAAAGTGTGGTATGGAGTTTATAGATTATATGTTGCGTACAAAGCTCTGCAATTATCATCTAGCTGTGTTCAATAAACTCTCAAGTGTGAAATAAACCAATATTTTTTTAACATGGAAGGATCTTAATCTGTATATTTTTTTGTGGTAGATAGATATATGTATTTATATATTAGATGCTATTTATAAGCGTAGATATATGTATTTATATATTCTATACCACAGGATGTTGATGATGAGCTCTTGAGCTGACTTATTTAGTTGCTACAGATATCTTTATCCTTCTACGGGATATAAACGAGAATTCTGACCTTTGCAGAGACTAAATTTTCATAAAGGACGCAGCTGCATGGGTTGATGGCACGATGAGTGCCCGCAGTGTCAATGAATAGAATTTTAGGTATATACAATGCAGTATGAGATTTATACTATTCCTCCAACGTTAGCATTGTGCTGTATTTTATTGGATTTTGCTGGATACACCTTTGTGTGCTAATAATTTAAGTAGGTACGCTCATTGTTATTAAGCATACGTATGACACTTTCATTAATATATTAGCAGGGTATGTATTATATTATTATTGGCCTGAACGGAGAGAATCAGCTTATGTACCATTTTAAAGTGTAAATTGTCTATAGAAATGGTATCATGAGATTAATTTAAAAGGGCATATAAAAACTTGATAATTCGCATATAATTTTTACTTATTCTTGTAATCTGTACTTATTTATTGTGTGAATAAAAAAGTGAAGTGCGAAGCATATTCCAAAAGAATACCTAAATACGTATAGTCCAGCAAACAAAAAAGTATTCAGATATTCATTATATCCAATCTATCTTATCTAATAAATACGAATTCCTGTTGATGCGTACACAGTATAAATACAAATAAAGCGAAGGAAAGTTATTATTGTCAACCGTAAAAAATAAATTCAATAAGTGAACACCACATTGACAATTGTCACATACCATCATGTAGTAATATCAATCACATTGGCGCATTTATTTTCTGAAATAATTTCATAATAATTTACTCTACATAGCGATAAGACGAGTAAAAAGACGAACATTAAACATTCATATTTTATTACCAAATTCATACCAAATGAATGGTAAATGGTTATGTTTCACCCCTCAGATTCAGATATAAAAGTAAGATCATTGATACATAAGTCAATCTATATAGGTAATATGGTAATAACTCTAATAATGATAACAGGATGATGGAATGTTCTATTTCACCATCCTGAGGTAATAAGTTCGTTTGTTTCGTTTGGAAACCAGTAATCTGTATACTGATATAATGTGATTGTGATGTATGTGTAGTACTTGAAATAAATCATACAGTACAATACAATATTAATATGAACTCTTTGACAAAGTGACATACCATATTATCATTTCCTAATAACAATTAGTTCTCCTTTTCTTTCCTAGATGTGTTTCTTACATTTGAACCTTCAGTTTGGAAAACAAACAAATAAACTAGTCTTCTTAAGACCAGAAAAATAAGAAATACTGCTATCGAAATTAGAGCACCTACAACGAGCAAAATCAAACCCCAGACATCCAAAAGTCTACGCTCATACCAACTTTGGTGAATGCTAAGAGGCCTTAAGGCTGAGTCATCCTTATGTCGAAGAATGTACTCGGTCCACCACACAGCCAACTCTAAAGGCTTCATAGGACGATCCTTAAACATATTTGAGACCTTCTGCATGTTTTGTTTATAACTAGAAAATTACAATAAACCATAAACAATTAAACTTTATCCAGTTGTGGCAAAAAAACCTTTTTAATTACTATGATATACGGTAAATAAACTAACAAACCTTCTGTCGGTAAGTAAAGCATCAATAGCTCCTTCCAGTTGAGATTGCGTAACCGTATTAATTTCTAATTTAATTCCATGACCGCGACTGTGGACCCTTTCCGCATTGTAATCTTGTTCGGCAAAAAATGGAAAAACTATCATTGGAACTGCATTGAAGATGGCTTCTTGTAAACCAAGGAGTCCTCCATGCGAAATAAAACCCTTGATTTTCGGATGAGCTGTATTCATACCATACCAATATGAACATTTTTAAACTGTTAGCATTTCCATTGCATATTAAATTACGCCATGTAAACACAAAGATAAAAAAATTGCATTAGTTAAATAGAAAAATTTGAAGACCTAAAATATCCTGTTGAGGCATCCAAGATTGAACGTAAATATTTGATGGCAAATCTGTAACATCTTCGTCATCATGTCGCCAAATGAATTTCGTGTTTGACTTTCTCATTGCGTTGATAAATATTTTTTGTTTGTCGGGGTGCATTTTTGCTATACTTACAGCAGCACCGAAGCTCACATAGAAAAATCCGTTGTCACTTCCCTTCTCGATGAAATCCAGCATTGGCTGCAAAAAAGAATTAAAATTCAATAAAAAAGTGCATTTATAAGGTAGTCCAGGCAGTTGCATGAAAACACTAAATCGATCCTATCTTTTCATGATTCCTACATAGTAGTATTTATATATTTAATAGAAAAAAAACATTTGAGTATTTTACTTTGGGAAGTGAATTTTTAGATTCCTTGCAATGCATTCCACCAACAGAGACAACGAGTGGGGGTAATGAGCGAGCGAACTCTTCACTGAAATGTGTGTTCATGATAACCAAACTGACGTTCTTCTCCAACTCTCTTAGGGATGGCATATCAGGGACTTGGAATGCTTTTCGAAAAAGCTTCTCCACATGTGGTAGCATGTACCATTCCCTGTACAAATGCCACCGAACAGCCCTTAGAGTTGTTGTAAGCCTTTGCATGTAAGACATTTGACTAGGAGGATGAAACTGCATATCTGGAATCCAAGAAGATTGAGACGCAATTCCATAAGAATCCTCACTCCACATGTACAAAGAACTTGTCCCGAAAACCATATACTTAGCACCGAACAAGTAAGCCAGTCCAATACCACAGTCGTTATATAAAGAGTCAATAATAACTAAATCAAATGTAGACTCTTTAATCCAATGTAGCGTTTCACTGTCTTTGAGATAAGCATCGCAGAGTCCCATACCAAACATGGGGACCATATCCCAGATGATTGTGTGTTGTCCGGTCTCTCTATTTTTTATGAAGTCTACTTCAGTAAAATGACTTCGGATGAAATCATTCCCTGCTTTGGGAGCGAATTCTTTAATTTTGGAATTAGGATCATGATCTCTTCCCGGATGAGCTGTCATAAAAGTTACGTTATGACCACGTTCAGATAATTCCTCAACAAGAGGCCAAACACTAATTCTATGACTGTAAGTGGCCACTCCAAAGAAAAACAAAATATTTGCACCACTACTAAAACTGAACAGATGAACGAATATAAACAACTTCATGACTTCTGGTAAGTAGGTCACCCTATGCAGAGGCTTCATTTTTTAAATATCACTTACAACTAATAAATATCAACTAGATTTTTTAATTGAAGATTAAAGTAGAAACTAAAGCAGAGTTTATTTAAATAAGTCTTTACCAAGTCAGGTAAAGCTGGTAAATGATATCTCAATTGTCAGCTAACTAGATTATATTATAACTCAAGTACGCATACATTATACAATAAGCAGCTATTGCATGCATGGGCAGTTAAATGTAAATAAACTAACGCACATCAACGTGAAACCCACTGCCATGCAAACAGAACGTCCTTGAGTCATACTTTCAATTACAAGATTACAACGCATACAGTGAGAAAGATTTTATACATGAAATTACTATTATCTGTTTATAATCATATAAGCGATATACTGTTAGTTTGGGAACATCATCTCTTTATTACATTACACTCTACGCTGCTTAAGACATTACCTATACCTATTACACACATGCAGATTCATGTATAGCACCTCAATAGTCCTAAAAAGTATATGTGAATATTATATATGGAGTATGGATATTAGGGAAAATCTTTATTACAATATATTCCACTTATATTATTAGTAGATGATATTCCCAGTCCTATTTTGTTGAACTTCTCGATGTACTCAATGGACTTACTTCTTAAAGTCGATTACTTTCAGTTTTGTTGATACATCAACGCAATACGGTATGGAGTAGAGCTGTTTGTCTCAAGGTATAATTTTGTGTCAGTTACATAATCTTGTGCTGGCAAGAGGCTTCTGGGTTCTCACTCAGCAGAGGTATATAGTACGTAGAGTGTGCACTTTTACAATTGTCCTGCTGTAGATGTATATTTAACGTACGTAAGTAAACTAGGCCATTAACATTTGCAAATCGGAATGAGACAGTTACGCATATTATTATTATTGTTAATGTAAAATCTAACCTATGTAGAAGGTTGAAGGTAGTAAAGGTAAAACTAGAGTTAAAATTCGCCTGTATGTGAATTTGCGAAGGTATATGCTAACAAATATTAATTAAATAGATGCATCGTGTCATACGCTTAGGACATGCTTTTGTAGGAGTAACTTGGGAATTTCTAACTTACAGCACCCTAAACTAGAAGTTAAGGTTTTCCTTACTATCTGTCTGTAAGTAAATTGCAAATATAGAAATGAGTTTATCATTAACACACAGTCTTTATCAAATTCTTTAATTAGATGTTTACGATGAAATTGCGTGATGTTCAAGTTTCCTTACTTGCCATTATGTAATCAGTATATTTGCTAATTACCAAAAAAAGATTATTCAAGCTCTGCTCTAATTGATACACAGTACATACTGCACATCGGTAAAATGAATAATGGCCCATCAGGGAACAAAATCAATGCTTGTACATGAGTAATGAAATAAATTATATAGGTTATGACAATTTATTACAGAAATTGTGATTAAATTCATCAGTTACATATTTATGAGTTCAAGAATACCATTTACAATAATTAATTTAATTTATTCGGTTGAAAAGGAAAACTGAAGTTCTAAAACATTTTTTAAACGATTAACCTGCAGTGGCAGTAATTATTTCCATTTGTATAGTTATTTGGTAAAGTATTTACTAATCTAATCTACTTAAGTATTTACATTTATTTAATCAGTTAACATCTTACTACAAATTAGTCAAGATTTCCTTTTTCTACTTTCGGAGCTTCTGAGAGAGTAATCAATTGAATTCTGCGAGGCGGTTTAGCTGTTGCGGATGAAGTCACCGGAGAAGTTATGTTTCCGCTTCCAGAACTAACACAACTGTTTATAGTTTTACTGATAGGAGATTCTGAATTTTTTATTTGTGATTTTTTTCCTGGTTTTTTAGTAACAGCAGACTTTGGTTTTTTAGACGGAGGCTCCAATCCTGATTCATCAACCTCCATGTGACTAATTCCATGCGCATTTTCGGAAATAGAAGCTGCCATTAAATCTGCATTTTTAATTGGAGCTGTTTGCAGCTTAAGGAGTTCCACAGGACTGATTTCTTGCCTTTTCAACTGATTCTGATTTTTGAAATAATTTAGCAGCGGACTCTTGTATTTGCTTTCGGAGGATTGGACATGTATTGGCAGTTTTAAAGGGTCTGGACTTGACTCTGAAACAAAATCGCCGCTATTGCTGTCCAAACAAATCACTTCTGGCTCACTAATCGGTTTTTTAGCCTGCGGTTTTGCTTTTACATTCGACTGATTTTGTTTCTCGTCTATACTTTGGTTGCCTTCGTCTTCCGATTTGGGTTTCTTAATTACCCAGCGTAACAATGTATTTTTCTGCACTGGTTTCACAGCAGAATTGGGTTTCGGAGATGTAACAGCATCAGTTAGGTCATCCTTTTCAACGGAAGGTGGTTTTTCAACTTTTTGCTTTTCAGTAGCTTTGGCGGCCACTGTAGGAGTTGTAGATGCCGATGGTTTGGGTTTCTTTTCTTTCTTTTTTGTCACTTTAGCTTTGATTGTTTTGGGTGGCTGAATTGGAAAGCACTCAGAAACTGTCGATGAAATTTGCACAATTGGATATTCCACTCCCAGCTCGTTTTCTTCAAAAGATATGATGGAGCAGTAACCATCAGTGGACGATGACATACAAACGCGTCCGTCAGGAGACCAACTAACATCCGTTATTCGAGTACAGTGAATATTCTTTATGATAGACAATGGTTCACTAGACGCTGTGTCTCCAATAATAACTAAAGCCAAAATTAATAAATATTTTAGTTTCACCAAAAAGAAGAATGCTGCAAATTAAGATTTTTGTTTCAGTGCCATACTTATACGAACTACACATTGCATTATTGTAAATTGTTAATATCATAATCCATATATTTCACAAAAAATGCAATGTATATGTGTCATAGTCATGTGGATAAAAATCATTTGCTTTAATATGTATTTATACTTACTGGAATCGTTTGTTGCTACAGTGTAAACAAGGCGGTAAGGCATGTCCATCAGAACTCTGTTAGTTTTTTTGGGTGTCCTTAGTCGTCCAACACAACTTATCATTCTCTCACTTTTGGCAGTGGGATTAGCAAATGTTGATTCTACCAACCAAAACAAATAACATGTTTCATTCGATGTTATCGTATGATAATTTAACCTCATGTCATTTATTACATTTAGGAAAATCTCGGTTTTTTCTAAAGGGGGAGGGGGAGTATTTCAATTTCCCTGAAAACATCAAGGTTATTCAAGGGGATTAGACACAACAAGATTACCGTCTGATCCGGTGTTTTCTTGACTGTATTGGCTCGTTTTTACCAGAAGGGTTAGTTTAATTCTACCTACCGAGGTTTTCATTTATGATTTGTTGAGATTGTGTAATTACCATAATTAAATACGGATCTATTTCTTTCGAAATAAACCGGAGAAAATCGAATGCTGGTCGAAAAAGACATTCCTGTCGGTATAACGGCACAAGGAGTAGTCATTGAGTTACGACAGAATATCACAATTGCATTGTTGCTGGCGGCTGGCTTTTCAGCACATTTTTTAGATTTTATCTTTTTGGTTTTGTTGTCACTTGGAGAATTCACGTTGGTATCCCCGTTAGCAGCAGAGTTTACGGCACTGGAATTGGATATAATGTCCTTCGCAGGCGGTGGTGGTAAAAGACCTCCGGGCACAATTAAAAATTCTCCTTTTGGGGAGAAACTCATACGACGACAAAAAGTATCATCAGAATCGCAGAACATACGATTAAATGGAGCTATTGTAGGCTTTTTAACTGATTCAGTAGGCGTTCCATCAGGATTGCTGACGGTTGGATCATTTTCTTTGTCTGTCGCAACAGGATTAACTACTTCTTCTACTTCCACATTTTTGGCTACAGCTTCATCTAACCAAGACGGTGGATATTTTAGTATCTTATGCTGAAGCTTTGAACTCTTGATATTGAAAAATCTCAGAGATCTGTTAACATAACATTGTTGAATATCATTAATACAATGCAATTTATTATTCATATCCCAGTAGATTTACATTGCATGTCTTATTACTTTTATGAATTTATACCTACCTGTCAATGCACATTGTAACGACAAATTCGTTGAATGGATCGTAACCGACACCATGGACAAACCCAACATGGTCAGACCATTGATGCATTACCGTTCCCTACAATTTGAAACCATGATCATTAATTATGATTTCATTCGCAATGATGCTTAAGTTTAAACAACAACAACTGACCTTTTTTACATCCCACAACACAGCTGAATTGTCCACAGAACCCGATACCAAGAAAGCTCCATCAGGTGACCAAGAAAGATCAGTTACATCTTCCAGGTGCCTTCTTAATGATTTTTCCATATGCCATGCTTCCTCTTTGTCAGTCTTCGTATCGCATTTCCAAAGTAAGATGTGCGCATCTATAAAAGTTTACATCATTAAGAGATTAAATGAAAACAACGATAAATATAAACTAAATAAATGTTGATATTTATCATATTATTATATTATGTATTCATTTTCTACAGCTCACTACGCTATAGATATTTCGCGTCTTGATCTACTGATGAATAAAACTTCATAAATTGATTTTAAACCTACCATCATCTGCCGAGGCAATATAACTGCCATCCGGACTAAAGCGCACAATGTTGATAGCCTTTAAGTGCCGTTTCAGTTCGGCTACGCATAGTAGATTGGGCTTTAACGTGTTTGGATCCCGTATGTGCCAAATCTATAATTCATGGACACAGAAGTTCATTAACATTAATAATATTATGATTACCTCATTACCTCAAAATTCAAACGTTGTTTTCACAATATTATGTTACTTAAAACTAACCAATAATTGTTGATCTGCCCCTCCTGATGCCAATCGATAGAATCCGTCTTCGAATTTACATGAAGGATCGAAATCAATTGACAGGACTGGTTCTCGACTGTGCCAGGTTATTTGTGGTATTATGCATCGCATGTTACTAACCTCGTGGCTTCCTTCAACAAACAATTAGGCCGGTCACTTCCTGAAAATTACAAATGATTTAAAATTAGTAGATATAGTTTAGTATTCAGGAAACATTATCTCATCAACCAACAATCTTGTGACATTTGAGACTATTGAGACTGACAATGTCATATTTTTAAGTTATAATACGTTTTAAAATCTGCTCAACCTTTAACTTAGAAAGCATAAGCATTTATAATTATACTTATACAAGCTCCGCTGATGACTGAACACTGAAGCAGAGCTTGTAAGTACAATACAATTCCAATCTAATAGATCCATTCAATTTCAATTGTCAATGCATAATACACGTTGGTTGGGCCTAAAAATCTTTAAAAAATAATGAAGAATGCAATACAATTAAAATACTTACAACTTAATGTAGATCAGTAATCCAAACAATGAAGAAACCTGCTAATGGCACTGAACACAAATCGGAAGATAAATATTAATCAAGTAAAACAATCCGAAATCGAAATTAAAAAATGAACAATGGAAATACTACAGATGGATTGGAATGCCCGTCTCCGTGTTTGTGTTGTGAGCTTTCCGAAACGCGAAAGGAGGGAATTTTTCCCGCTGTGAGAATTAACTTATAACCAATGGGAGAAATTATATTTGGCGTGACTTTCATATGGCGCAGAATTTGGTTGTTGACGTTTCATAAAATCGAAAATATTTTTACTCACTCTTTTTATTGACAATTAATAGACAGTGACTGAAAAGAAACCAAATTGTTTTTCTACAGTTGACAATATTTATAAACTTGTGGCACACTATAATATTTGCACTAACAACTTTCGAATCCAAACAAAAATTTATTTTGTTGATGAAAACATTGACCATCCTAAATGTACTGATGATTCAGGTTCTTCAATTCAGTCATTTTAATCGGTATCGGTATAAATGATCGGTTTAAAAGTTTAAACTGGTCATTATAAACTGTTCGTTGCTGTCTTGCTGTTAGTGTGCAGAAGTTTTAAACTATGTTAGACGTAAAAGTTTGTTACGCAATAGGAAATTTAGTTGAAAAACTTTCTACATGTGGGACACAAGAACTTGATAACAAACTTTACAAGGAACTTGTTGGTTATGCTGGGTAAACATTTCAAAATCTTTTGTAACTTAAATGCTACATAAGCACTATCTATCAAAATCTAGCAGTCATTAGTAGGAAGACTAATCTGTAATATTGTACTACAAGTTGTACTGTTGTAACTTGTAGCAGAGCTTGTGAGTACAATCTAACTAGAAACTACAAACGTGCTTATTTCGCCTTCGCCTTAAATATTTTGATTTAATGTGAGTGATAAACTACTTGACCTAACTTTACACTTTGAATTTAATTTAATTGTAGGCAGTCAGAGGAATACATAAAGTTTTGCCTGGAGAAGCTAATTCAACAATTAGAAAGAAAACATTCAGAAATTCGACTTGGAGCATTTTTGGTAATAGATGAGCTGTTCAGGTAAAACTAGCTATTTAAGTTTAAACTCAAATTAATTCATTACTTGTATGCTCAAAATAATTATAGTAAAATAATTTATAAATTCTACCAGGAAATCTGAATGCTTCCGGGAGTTACTGTTGGATGAGTTTCCATTAGTTTTGGAATTAACTGTTGAAAGTAATCCGTCTAAACGTTTGCCTCCTCCCGTTCCTGCTGCTAAAATATTGAAGCGAAAAACATTGCAAGCTATTCAAAAATGGCACGATTTATTTGGAAAGCAACACCAAAAAATATCTTTAGGTTACAATTTCATAAAGCAAAATCTAAAGGTAATTTTTCAGCTGGTTGAATCAGCAACCAAAATAATATAAACTGTCGAATAATTTAATTTTGCTAACGATGTATGATGTATGTTACATTTTGTTTGAATTATATTATGTTAATCGGGACAATTTGTTTTTATTATCGCTTCAATATAGGTTGATTTTAATGATGCACTGAAAAGAAATGCAGCAGAAATGCAAAAGGAGGCCGCCGAAAGAGAGAGGATGGAAAGGGTCATGCAATTAAAATTGGATGAATTGAAAATTGAAATTGATGACAATGTAGAGGAAATATCTCGCGTTGTTACTGAAATGAGTAACTGTTTTTGTTTACTCATACCAAAACCAGAAGATCTATATAGAGCTAGTGGTGGTAGTGAAGTAACAGAGCAAAACCATAGCGCGTCTCGCGAGTGTCCCGAGGTAAATAATCAGATTATTGAAGATGAATCCGAACCTTCTATAAATCTTAGGGAACATGGTCTTCATACAGCTAACGCCGTCATTCCAATTAAATTCGACTGTAATTCAAGAATAAAGAAAACTGAAGATAATTCTCCAATAGTAGAAAATTTGAAAGATTTATATTCTGTTCTTGCAAATAGATACTTTCCCCTCGTAAAAAGATGGTTACAAATCGCATCTAAAGCAGGTAAAGAAGAACTATTACAAAATTCACGCTTTACAAATGATAATTGTTTTACATGTGTATATGTCTACTTATTAGACCATTCATCACATTTTCGACGCGTTATGGACTTAAAAGCAATAATTCAAAGTGAGATGACACGATTCGAAGAACTAAATATTGAATGTAGCTACCACTGTGAAGGGAAGGTGACCAAATCAAGTGGTAACTAAAGGAAATGAGAGTCAAACTAACTATGCATATTAGTTATTAGGAAAGTTCGTATTATAATAAAATTGCATTTAATAGAATCCGATGAAAGTGATTCCGATCAAGATTTCGAAGATGTTCCTGAAAAGGAAGGATATGAAGAGGATGTTATATCGCCAGTATTACCTGCTAATAATCCAAAAGAGAAAGCATCAACTTCTGCTAATTGTCAGCCTAGTACCTCGACGGTATCACGGCAATGGAGCTTGTGGAATAGCGAGGACAACAATAAAGATGTAATGATTTTTATTATATTATAGTAGTGTCGATTGATGACATTGATGATTATGACTATGACAGTAGAAAATAGCCCTATGTATTGTATCTATATTTAGTTGTCGCATTTATGTAAACTTGATTTTCATTATTTTTATAACTATTAAGGATATTTCAACAAAATACTAATTGTAATTGTTTCGCACATTTAGGATCCTACTTCCTTACTCGCTACCGTTACGAAAATTAAAGAAAACATGATACAAAGCGATAAAATAAGTAATCCTTCTGCTTTTGGTCAAAACTATGAAAAACAGGCAAACCAGAACTCTTCCAAGGACACAGAAACAAAACCTTCAGATGCAAGTGAAAATAGAAAAAGTAGACTACTCAAAGAGGCTCCAAAATTACCATTTGATATTGATTTGTACCATTGGGAAGAAGATGATTTACAAGCACCCTCAGTAGAACTGTAAGTTTGGTTTAATCGTTTGTAATAATATTCATAATATGCGTATTTATTTACCATTTATAATTTATACACTCGACCAATTGGGTATAATAATCATCTTCATTTTTTAACAGTGGAAATTCAGATGGTCATAGATTCTGGCAACCATCTAGTAGGGAAGGCGAATCAATTGAAGCGCCTGACGGAGTTGCCTCTTTACGAACTCGTGTCATAGAATTTTCAGGAAAATTTGAGCCAGTAAAATGGAGCTGTAGAGCTCCATTACCTAGTGGAAGATTGTGTCCCAGAAGGGACCGACATAAGGTATAGTTGTTACATAAATAATTGTTGTTTAGTATGCATATTTTGCTTTACATAATTATTTTTATCGTACTCGACTCTGACTAGATAATTACTGATTGATTTTAGTGTCCTTTGCACGGAAAAGTCATAGCGAGAGATAATATGGGAAATCCAACTATACCTGAAGATATTGCTGCTTTAGCAGCAGAAAAAGAGAGAATTGATAAGGAAAAACCACCTGAATGGCAAGATCCTGAATTTTTGAGAGAAATTCAAGTAATTCGTTGCTTTTGTGCTTATAATTTTGTTAAAAATCTTGGGAACCAAAGACGTTAGTTGGTTAACAAATATGCGTTTTATGTAGGCAGCAACCGGTATGGATCTAACCATTAGACCACCTAAGAAAGGAAAACGGAAGAAAACTTTTGCTGAAATGTATCCAAGCCTAACTGACACAGAAAAAAAGAAAAATGACTCAAGAAATCGTCTTGAAAAGAAAATTCTGAACAAGTAAGTCTTTTATAAAATTGCAGTATCTGCTGGATCTAATTTAAAAAGTTGCTAACAAATGATCATAATATTCTTTTTGATCAGGGGCTCTCTTAAACGTGTTGCTGCTACTTTAGATTCATTGAACTACAAAAAATACAAGGACAAATTTGGAGATCAATGGAACTATTCAATGAACGGATGAATTGTGTCGATCCTGTTTTTTAAGTCTTCGTTTGTGCATAACTAAAACTAACATCACTAACATGTCATGACTTTGTTTTACCATATATAATATAAAATTCGGTGTAATGACTGGTGCTATTATAATTAGGAATGTCACGAGTACAAAATATACATAATTTATATTTGTCAATTTATTTTTTTCTTGCAGTTTGACAATTTTGTATAAAGAAACTAACTACATACGCTCAGGCACTCACAGTTACTTTATGATTGCTCTGTAGAAAATAATAGTAATAGTAAGTAAGTACACTGTTGTACAAATGCCTTCAGTATTTTTTATATTTAATGGTACAAAAATTGTACTATAAAGAAATAAAGAACATAATTAAATGAAAAATGAACTTTGAACGAAGTAAATTAACTAATTATCGGCACGATTTCATATCCTTTGTACCATCAATTATTTAGGTACACTGATCAGATTAGAAGCCTGTCGTCTTGTAAACTCTTCTAAAGTTTTAAATATTGTAGCCACTTCGTGCTTCATAAATTCTTTCAAAATTTGTTGTCTTTTGTTGCACAAAACCGAGCAAAAATCACGAACTAAGGACATCGTCTTCTTTTCTTGCAATAGTTTTAGCAACATAAAAGTTACCTACAAAATTACATCAAGTTTTAGTTGGCCACAACTGTAATTTCGTCAGAAATGAACTTTATAAATATTTAGTAATGGCTTACTCTTTTGATGGTAATAGAGCGGACGGAATTTATGCGAAATACACTGTCAGTATCTTGCTCACTACAACAATCGACAAGCCATCCTTTTGGAAACTTGAGAACTTCCATGAGTTTATCAATTGCCATTTTTGTGTAGGTAATATAATGTCGTTTCCATTTGCCTTCATATGCTTCGAATTCTCGTCTCTTTGTTTCCCACAAAGCTTTATCTGATAACGACGAGGATGGGAGTAATGGAGGTTCTTCAAACACCGGTGTACTTGCCAGTGCACGAGTCCACATTTTGACATAATCTTCTGCTTCCTATAGTACACAATCAGTCAGAATGTACCATTCATTACGTGTCCGTATAATCTCAAAAAGAATAATTGAATCAAATAGCTCAAGTCAAGGCAAATGAAATGTAAGTCAGAAAATCAGGGTACTTACCACGTACAACTTGTAGCAAATGTATTCTCTAATCAAGGTATTTTCATATTCATCTGAGAGACTTAGGATTTCGTTGATGCAATCAGGGCTTACCTTCACAATTTGTTAAAAATAAATAGAAACCCACATTTTTTAATATTAGTAAAGTATGAATGGAATGGTGAATCCTTTAAGCATACAAAATCAACTTACTTCATTTAAGATCAGCTTAACTTTTGCCAGATTCTCCAGTATCAAATATTTTCTTGCAAGAATAAGAACAAATTTCAGAAAAGTCAGCATGACTTCGCCAGTGTTGTCGACGTACTGGCAACAATTACTGATCCATAGAAGCCCTTCAATTTTAAAATCTTCTTGTTCCAGTCTTAACTTTTCAACTACAGAAGTTCCAATGCTTAAGATATCCAACGAATTTGCATGACATGCTGCTTGGAAATCATTGATTTCTTCAGCCTCCAAACTGTTGTCTGAATCTATCTGTTCTACAATTATGGCTATCTGACGATCTTCGGTAAGCTTCTGAACGTAAAATGGGATGTAAACAAATCGACCAGAATTAACAAGAACTTTGATGTAAGCTTCTGTGATTGTGTTGTTGAGGGTTTCATTGAAGCCTAGATTCATGATTCCTAATGCTAACAGTAAGTGTGTCAAGAATCGCATAATGTGAGATTGGACCAAAGGATGTTCCTGGTTTTGCCTAATTCAAAATCAAACTTTTATAAATCAAAAACGCCGTATTCAGAAATAAAAATAATTTAAATAGTAAATACTTACAGCAAGGAAGATACTGTTCTCTCAATATATTTCAGCAATCCGTCTATGTCTTCAGTCATGACACTTTGTTGAACTACACGATAGATGCGATCCGGTGAATCGGTAATGGACGTCTTACTTTCCAGTCTACTAAGACATTCGGATAAGGTCAATCCCTGGGCCCAATATTCATCTGGTAACTCCACGTAGTTATTTGGTTCTGTATGACACCGTAAGCGTTCTTCAATTTTAACATCCAATGACGCTTTGAGATACGCCCATAACTTTTATACAAAATATTTTACAACAATTAATTAAATCGATACATCAATCTAAATAATACGTATTATTTTGTACAATGAATTAAAAATAGCGTAATCTTTTTATATACAAAATAACACTTTGCTTTGCGACTTACTTTGTCTTCCCATGTCTGAGAAACATCTAGAACTGCCTGCCGATGTCCGCAGAGGCTGCCTAAACACGCTCGTTCATATTTTGATTGCCCTTTAGCCTCACAAATTTGCCAGGCAGTTTTTTTCCATAAATCACGAGTTCTATTTCCACGTAGAATGGTAAATACTCCTGGCTTGACTGTAGTTTTTGGATCAAAATCTCGAAGATTTTCTTTTGTCACTCCAATGTAGTCAAGGGCGTGAGCAATAAATTCAGACTCTTTAACGATTTCCGTAGAAGTGTGACTGCCACCGAACATAACACCTGCCTTCATATGATGACCAGACGACTGAAGATATTCTCGGCTCTTATCCGGTTTACCTTGCCGCAAGTAGAAATAGGCTCCTTTCAAGACTTTTATTTCCTCCTCCTAATATTATTCGCATTATCGCATTGCCTCATTAGTTTCACATTAAGATTAAGATAGGCTTCACAAAAATTGTTTTAGTGATATATATTTTAGGTAATACAAATGTAGCTCCTGTATTATAATGCTAGTCTGTGAAATAAATTATTATTTTTATTATATGTTACCTCATCCAGAGCATGGAGCTTTTTGTTTTCTCTTGTCGGAGCATCAGAATCCAAATATTTAACCATTGATGGAACAGACGACTTATTTAGGAGTTTATCGCGCTGAAAATTGACAAATAATTGGTGTGCAAATGAAATAAGGAGCAATCATAAATATCTATATACGTAAATAAATACACTACACACAGTATTTGCAAACAATCATCTTTTGCCTCTAAATACGTACCTTTAAGACTTGCAATGTTTGTTCCCACATTATTGGCTTCGAAGCTAAATCGGGATCGTACAAACCGATGCCATAATTGGATTCCAACCAATTCAAAATAACGCTAATCTGTACAGAATCATTTTATAGTAAGTATTAGATACTATAATTATTTTCAATGTCAAAGGTCAAAGGTGGGTTATAGTACAACTAGAATGACTGACCTCCTTAAACATCTTTTCACTGTTTGCGATACGTTTAACAGAGACAAGTTCGTTAAAATGATATTCATCATGAATCACTTGATTAAAGGGTTCAGGTTCACCAGAATCCATGTCCGAAGCATTATAGCGCAAACTAAATAGTTGTATTATTAGATCCCAAGTCTGCTGCTCCTTCCGTAGAACAGATTGAATCTGAATAGAAAAAACGAATTTAATAATACCTATAAATATTTAATCATATGACTACATACAATTGTCGAATTAGCGTTAATTAAGCAGTAGTTTTTAAAACAATTGAATATTTGATGGTGAAAGAGGCTAAGAGAGTGTGTACATACCTTTTCGTAAACTTCCTCTGAAAGTGCCGAATCGGTTCTATCCCAATCGAATTTATTTTCCAAACTTTCTTTCCAATCTGTCATAACTTGAAGTATCCCAGCTGAAGATGTCATTTCTTGTATGGACAATATGAATTCACCATACAGAACTTCAACAGCTATGTACCAAAAAGTGAAATACAGGTCGCACAATTAGTAATATTATAATAAGTTAAGCAATTTTGTGTATAGTGTATACTCTGTATACATACGCGTAAAAGTCTTTAAGTTAATGTACTTACCTCCCACATACGATTCTTGAGGTCTCGCTAATCTGCTGACATTCAGTTTCCCCAGCATGGTTGTACTATTGAGTGAACGAGTTGGATTGGCGACAACACTACTGTCTCCGTAACTTTCCCCTTCATGATGATCCATTAAAGATCTGCTTGAAATACTTGATAACGATAAAGACATTCCAAACAGAGAAAGATGATGACTTGATAACTGTATAGCCCACCACACAAGAAATCACATGGATTTGATGCTGCAGGGAAGGCCAAAGGTTGCTGTTGGTTGTGTATAATAATAGGAGACTGCGACCTAAAATTAAAATAAATTTTAGTTTAATTACTGTGTGTGTTAGGATGTAGGAGGGGTCCACGAATATATTATTAAAAAATACACCGTTTAATAATTACTGCATCATGTCATACACTAAAAGCATAGACCATGCATGAATTAAAATTATCCTTACTTATTATTAAACACTATACATACACTTATTAATTACACACCGACCGATACACCGGTTAAACAGTTACAGTAATCTAAACTCCTCAAAGATCAAATCGAAAAGCTAATTTTATTATTATATATCCTACTATACTATTGTGCAAAGCAATTGTTCACTAACCTTTATTGAGTAGTTCAGTTCAAATAGTTAAAAGAATCCTGTCACCTGTAATAATAATTAAAAATGTCTCCAAAAATACAAAATTCGGTGTGGACAACTGCAACAACTTATACTTCAGTAATAAATAGACGCAATATTTGAAATAACCGGCATTATTCAACGCGGGAGTACATTTATCTTGTCATGTTTCTGAACTTGTATTGTCGTGAGACTCAGCTTGCAATTCTGACTAATTATAAATGATCAGTTATCATTGATCAGTAATTCATTATTTTATTAAGGATAAACCTCTTGAAGTGAAGAAACCAGAAGACTAATTGTAAAAATGGAAAGCAATTCTACATTAAAAGATATTTTGCATAATCTTAGTCCTTCCACTCGTGTTGGATTTGCAGATCGATACCCTCCTGGGTACGACAGGTACCAGAAATATCTGAAGATGATCATAAAATCAGTTGTAGATGGAAACAAGGAAGGAAAAAAGTGTTCTAATTCGGTTATTGTTTACGGCCCTCCCGAATCTGGAAAGACCTCGGTAAAACTGATCAGTAAATATATAATTATATAAATATCAATATTTATCTTTTACCTATCTCAATTAAAGTTTTGCTAGTGTAGTGAACAATAATAATATTAAATAGTGGAACAGTAGTAATGCTAATTAACAAATTAATATTCACGAAGATAATTAATGTATAAATGTATATATGCTTATAAATGTATTTATTTTTATTTGTGTTTAGTTCGTTGAAAGCTCCTTAGCGCAGTTAAAAAATGACAATAAATCGTTTATGAAAAGGCGAAAAGTGGTTCGTTTAAATGGCAAAATTTGTACAAGTTTCAAGAGTGCCATCGAAGAGATTTGTTATCAGCTGAGTTTCAATGATATTCTGGCTAAATGGGAAGACAACGATCAAGATATGGCGGACCATATGATAGCTGGAAATACATTTGATGGTAAGCATTTATGCAACATTTTTAACTGTTAGCTTGCTAGAGAGATTGAATTTTGATTGAAGTTCAAGAGAGTGATACATATTTTTATTTGGTCTTCCAGATCGTTTAGAGCAAACTCTGCAAATGCTGAAGAGTAATTTGGCAGACTTAAAACTTTCGGTGATATTCATACTGGAAAGTTTAGAATTGTTCGCGGAACAACCTAATCAAAGTTTGCTGTACAACCTGTTTGATTTAGCTGCTAACAATAGTTCCGTGCCTGTATGTATTATTGGCATTACGTGTCGTGTAGACGTGCTGGAACTTTTTGAAAAGCGTGTAAAGTCCAGATTTTCTCACAGACAAATAAATCTTGTTGGAGGTTTCAAAGAGTTTGAAGCGTACCATGCGTGTGCATTCGATCTTCTATTTCATCATGAGGTAAATATTCTAAATATCCATATCCAGTATAAATAATAAAAAGTATGTTACTGTAATGTAAGTTGCTAATACATAAAATATGACATTACTGGATTATGAGTCGGATTATAATTATAAATGTGTGTAATACAATGTTATATTTTTTGTAGGATTCAAAATGGAATATACATATTGAAAACTTGCATCGCTGCACAAGAATTACAAAAATTTTCAGATGTATTTATGACAGTGATAAATCCATTGGGAAAATGGTCGTATATTTGGTAATTATATATAGTATTTTTCTGACTATTTTCTGATTCTCACTAAAAATAAGCATAGTATTTATTGTAACAAATGTTGAAAATGACTAAGATTTCAACTCGTACAGCTTAGTGGAATTATTCATGTACTTTATCTGTGTCATGTGAGATAATAATGGTTTTAGTTCTGTCATGTTATCTCGTCCCATTTTAATAAGTTACTTCTATCTGTGCTTTTTTCAGTATACGGTTTTATTGGCTTCTGAGTTGGAATTATTACGGGAGTCAGATTTCCAAATCGTTTTTGATGAAATGTTTTCCACTTCATCTAAAGTGCGGATGGCTTTGGATTTGTCTATCAATGAACTGCTCGTGGTTAGTATAATCACAATTATTAATAACAATATCATTAAAAAATGCTGTAGCCTGCTTGAGTCAAATATGTTTAACTATTATTTACTTTTAGTTAGTAGCAATCTATAAACAAATTCAAAACAATACACAGCAAGCGTGGCAGCCTCAAATCTTGTACAAAGATGTAGAAAAAGTTGCATTGAATTTCGGAATGAAGAAAGAAGACTTTATGCAAGCCGTGAGAAAGATTCATGTGAGCCCTTTTCTGCTAATCAGACAATTTTATTTATGATTTCAGTTTAATGCATTTTTATCATGAAATTTTCTTCTTTTGCAGTCTCTAGAGTTGATTACTGCAGCTATCAGTTCACGCGTCAGTACAAACGCTTATCTCAACTTGGAAACGTATTTCAAAAGTGAACTAACTTACCAACAATTCAAAGATATTTGGTCCAAGTATCCCAATATGCCAAGTAGCTTTCAAGAGTTTCTCTGAGAAAATTGTAATGTTTTGTGAGCAACGGTTTCGATTATACATTTACATTATGCAGGTACTGTGAAAAATTTAATTTGAGTGTATTTTAGTAAACTGCAATAAATTTTTCTACTTTTCTACCTAAAATTCTGTATTTCTCCTAACAATATTTAATCGTTAGAGTTAGTTGTGTCATCGTAGCTTATAAAGAACATTCATTATTATTTTGTACTTCAAATTAAGTACATAAAATATTAGACAATACTTATAAATTACTTTAGTAGCTTTAGTTTTAGAACATATTAATAGTTTCAGACGACAACCTGTTGTTTTCGTGTATGCATCAGGCAAGGATACGCCGGTTGTCGTATCACACAGCTGACTGAGAAACTAATCTAGTATTTGAATGGCAGCTGCGTTGCATTATGGCAATTGGTAGTTTCAAGGCTTTCGCCGATCCCTACATCCACTGTGCTCCTATCTCCTGCTGGCTCTCTCCTCATTCCTCCTTATGGTAAACAACAGCCTTAACATATGCTCCTATTCTGTCCCGTGACAGTATGAATGAGTGTTCATGCTGTTTATACATTACTGATAGTGATCTACTTTATACCTAAACGTAATTAGCATCTAAATATTATAGCTGATGGGAGTGTGAGGTTCATTTATTCAGCTAACAGATATTTCAATTTAGTGGGGTGTTGTCTTCATTACTCCACTAATTTAATAAGTTTGGAAGTTGTATTTTCCTTCTGTTAAAGTTTTTTCTTTGTATATTGTCATTGTTGAATGTATTTAATTAAATGACCTGGAGTTAGGTTGTTTTTTGAACGTTGTGTTAAGTCAAAAAGGCCAAAATGTCTCTCTTCCAAAGTGAGGAGATGACCCTGTGTCAACTTTTCCTACAATCTGAAGCGTCTTATGCTTGTGTCAGTGAAATGGGCGAATTGGGTTTGGCACAATTTAGGGATGTAAGAAATTAATTTGTTAATCTGTCATTTTCTTTCTACTGAATAATGGAAAAATGAATTGATCTAGACGTATGGGTTTAATCTACCTAATTTAAATTTTAACTGTAATTTTTATTTTTGATACATTTCTAGTTGAATCCTGATGTAAATGCATTTCAAAGAAAGTTCGTCAATGAAGTCCGAAGATGTGATGAAATGGAGAGAAAGTTACGCTATTTGGAGAAAGAAATTAAAAAAGATGGAATACCAATGCTGGACACTGGCGAAAATCCGGATGCCCCTCAGCCAAGGGAAATGATCGACCTTGAAGTAATTTTGCGGAATTTAATTTTTTTAATATTGTTCTCAGTCAATGTATGGTAAAAATAATTAATGCAATAATTTGTATTTAGGCAACTTTTGAAAAGCTGGAAAATGAATTGCGTGAAGTAAATCAAAATGCAGAAGCCCTTAAGAGGAATTATTTGGATTTGACTGAATTGAGGCACATTTTGAAGAAAACACAGACTTTTTTCGATGAGGTCAGTTTCTTTTTACCAGCTTACTTTGATCCAAATGATATTTAGCATTTCGTATACCTACTAAAATGTTTTACATTTTGTCGCTTTTTGGCTGTAGATGCTAATAAGTTAAAAGCACCAAGTACCTAGTACTTTGCTATTAGTTTGCTAGACTGCTGTTTTTAGTATCTTAAACAATTATTTATTCAATATAATGTCCCACTTAAAAATACTATATTTTTAATACAACGTCATTTTTGTGACTTGTAGCTTGAGTACACCAACATGGAATGTACGATTAATTATCAGTCGAAAAACGTAATCTGCAGTGTGCAGCTTACTTATTTTGATCGCAGTTTCTAATTTTCTTGGGTTAGGGAATACCCAATTTCTTAAATGACAAAGTGCATGAAAACTAACACTGCTATTGGCTTGCATGCTATGCTAAACGTGTAAATGTATTTAGCAAGTGGTACATTAAGATAACCAAATAACTATTACTTCCTTAGCATGTATAGAACTCTTAACGATATGTTGATATAATCATTGCATTTGTAAATTGTAATCTTATTTATGTTTACTGTACGCTCAAAATTTTGAAGTGTTAGGTATGACTCATTCCAATTACAATTTTTACAATTATCTTTGGGGGAGTGTATTTGGAATGAAGCCAGCCTTTGTAAAGTAAAAATTTTATGCACAAAGCATTTTGTTCCTGCACTGTATTGTAATGTAATGTAATGTAATTGTATGTAACGTAATGTAAGGTGAAGCAACCTCCGTGTACTATAGTACCTGTGAAAAGTGTATATATATTTAACAGATTTGCATGTAATTAATACTCCCGATTAGTATCTTTGTTTAGTTGTGTACACTTATTCTACTATTAATAATGACTACCTATATTTATTATGTTGTATTATAATGTGAATTTGTTGTAAAATATTCTTTGCATTTTGACTTTAAATGAAAACACTTTTCTCCTACCATATCAACTATACTTTCTAATGTGGACATGGAACTGTGTCTTTGGGGATTCATTTGCAACCTAATTGTAGATGGGAACAGCCACAGGGTCGCCTTCTCATATTATTGGTGGCGATTCGCACGTATCGTCTCCGGAACAAGATGAGACTGTTGGTTTACTGTCAGAAGAAGGACTTAATCGTGGCCAACAACCTACAATGAAATTGGGGTAAAGATTCATTCTAACATTTTGCAAGAAACTGAAATTCACTGGAACAGTTGTATTGCATGTGATTACTTTATTTTAACTCTGCACCTATTTCCATACTCTTGCAGTTTTCACTTTCTTTTGACTATAATTAAGTCAATCCCTCTGATTCCTAATTTCTCAGTGAAACGTTATAAAACTCTAAACTGGTGGCGGTTACAATAACATACATTACATATACCTACCTAATTGATTAAAAGTATTAGTAGTAATTAGCAATATTTATAAGATATTTCTAAGAAATAAGTAAGATGATTTAACCAAGTTATTTAAAGGACTATGTTTAAAAGTACACTAATATTATAATACTATCAGAGTAATAGAATATGCGATAAAAATATAAACTAGCATTTATTTTTACATAGATAATAGAAGTTCAGCGTAAATATTATTAACTACAATTACACGTAATTACCATACCAAGTTAAAATTACCTACGCTAATTGCTCATCGCGTCTACAATTCTTTTCTATCGTGTTCTTTATGATGGTTATAATTATAATATAATGTAACTATAGCCTACTTCTATCCCAATGGCTTGCGTTACAACTTACGAAACTACAAATATTATGTGCTCTACTTGCTAAAAATTGAATCAAAATCTTTACCACTCTTTGCATAGAATAGATGCGTTATAGACTTTTACAAGTTTAGAAATCGCTGTTAGTATAGAATTACGCCTATTGTTCTCGGATGTGTTTGGAATCACTGGACAGGATTTGCAAATCACATTGCGATAAGAAACTATGCTGAACGTAGTGAACTTTAAGCCAAAAGCATTTATTGACGAGCAAAAACATTTTATGCCTTAAATGTAATTTGTTACATGTATAATCTATGTGTAGAGAGTTTTAGCAGAGTTTAGAAATTGTAAACATGTATGTGGTAACATTATTAAAAGCGTGAAAACGACGGTGCGGCCGGAGCTGATAGAATTCTTGAGGAAACAAATTTTACAGGACGAATTGCACCTGGTATGTCTGCTCCTGCTCAATTGGGGTGAGTTTATAGATTTATTTCTTGTGATGGAGGGTCACAATTTAGTTTATGTGTTAATCAGCGGTCAATCGTAATTGTCACCGCACTACTAATACAATATGTGTTGTAATTTGTAATAATCAGTTCATTGTTCATTGTATAAAGTATCTGTAACCACCACCAAACCAAACCGACCCATTTACATGTATCAGATGTACATAATTTATATGTGCGTTTCTTCTTTCACTGTCATAGTCTTCTCAATCGTTAGAGATAATATTATTATGTACATATTATTGTATCAAATCACGTCTTCATCCACTAATATCGTTCTTACTTTAACTGTCTGCAAGAAAGTGAATTAACACGTCTACTGTATCGTTTTATAGCATAACCTTATTTTATTACTTTTTTGGTTTTGGATAGCATTCCTGGGTACAATGTTCCTACCCACCCGAACACATTACCAACCCGGTAACATAACCAATCTATCCACTGATAGTCTACA